>JAJPUD010017295.1:6734-31658 GCA_023553655.1 Myrmecobius fasciatus | reverse complement strand
TTTTTTTTTTTAAACATCTACACAGTTCTTTAAGGCAAAGAGCCATAGAAATAGAACCAACTGTAACCAAGTTCATAAAAAAAGAACAAAAGCAAATCAAGTGTAAGTAATAGTAAAAACCTAATGGATGACCTAAATATTTCAATCACATGTTCACCAGATACGCAGGGTAAGCTCACTGGGTCTGTATCTGACTCCCTAGAAACAGATCTTCATTCAGCTCACAAACTACAATATTTCTAAGAAGGAATGAACCTCACATTCAACATTTTACAGTCCAACTAAACTCTGGAAGTACATCCAGTATATGCCTCTATCAATTCTAGTGACTGGATATTTTCATCATGTGCATTAAGAGAAAAATGTGATAGGGTGCCGTTTTACTTGGCTAATATTAAGGAGAAAAAGAATGATATAATGGATAGATTAGGGATTCTTAACCTGAGGTCTACCAGTAAAGAGATTTCAGGGGTCTCCAAACTTAGGTAGGAAAAAAAAATCCTACATTTTTATTTTCACTGATCTTTCCCTTGCAGTCTTGTGTATTTTATTTTATGCAATTAAAACATTCTGAAAAGGCTCCACTATATTGTCAAAAGGATCTATAATCCACACAAAAGAGTTAAGAACCCCTAAGCTCACATCCTGTCTATAATGTATATGAATTCTGTGTTCATGGGCAAATCACTTTACTTATTAGTGCCTCCCCAGCAAATCTCTTAGACTATTAAATTACAGATAAGCTCTTTCTTTTCCTCACTGAAGGCAGTTGGTATATGGGGAGTTCCCAATGTGGATGAAATAACAGATTTGGGTACACACATACAAATTCCCCCTACATATATGTCAAGTAAATAAGAGATACCTATGAAACATGAATTGTGGTATAATGAATAGAGCTTTGTACTTGGAATCAGGAAGACCTGAATTCAAATCTTGCCTGTGCTATTTAATAACTCTTAGATCCTTGGCAGGATCCTTATCTTCACTTTGCCTTAATTTTCTCCTCATAAAATGAGGGGGCTCAACTCAGCCTTTAAGTTCTTCTCAAGGTCTAAATCTATGATTTTTTTTTTTTTTTTTTGCTACTGAGGCAATTGAGGTTGAGTGATTTGCCCAGGGTCACACAGCTAGGGCATGTTAAGTGTCTGAGACCAGATTTGAACTCAAGTCCTCCTGACTTCAGGGCTGGTGCTCTATCTACTGCACCACCTAGCTGCCCCAAAACCTATGATCCTCATAGGACATTTATGAAATACCTGCTTTGTATAGGACACTGTTCTAGGTGCTGAGAATCTTGCTCTCATAAAGTTTGTTGTCTGATAAAGAAGTATGAATATACAGATAACTATCAAAGGCATATATAAAATAAAATACATGTATTTGTATGCCTATATGCAATATATACATATAGAATGTGCATATATATATACATGCACACACAAATACACATATATGTTTGTTATGTGTATATGTAACATACACATATATACACACATGTGTGTGTATATAAATAAACACAAATAATAAAAGTACTAGGTGAGAACTAGTAGAGGGAAGAAAGTATTCATGGACCAGAGGTTTATGAAAGGTGTGGACTGAGTTCAAATGTGGAGTCAGACACTTAATAGCTGTGTGGCCTTGGGCAAGTCACTTAATCCTGTTTGCCTCAGTTTCTTCATCTGTAAAATGAGCTAGAGAAGGAAATAGCAAACCAAGAAACCAAGAATATCCCAAATGGAGTCAGAGAGAGACAACTGAAAAATGACTGAATCATGGAGTAAGTGGCATTTGAGGTATTGAAATGATCTCCTAGGTAAATGATGATTGTCAGTACCACTGGGCCAATGAGCTAGGTCAGAGTTGTAGGAGGAAGAAGAGGTCAACAAGAAAATGCATTGTAATATTGGCAAAGCTGAATTTATAGAGGGTCTATGGCCATTTCTCAAGCAATTGTCAGGCATGCCTAAAGCTACAGCTGTGACTCATTTAATGCAATAGATATATTTTTGAAAAGTTTTATTTTAACTAGATTTTTGTATATCTAATCACATTTTAAATGCCCAAGGGAAACTTGCTATTTAAAGGATTCCCAAGGTAATTTAAGAAAAGAAGTAAAACATCCCTTTGTAAATTGAGTAATTATTCTCTAATTCTTTTTGGGGAAGTTTAGGGTTTCACATCACAGGTTTACATTTTATAGATTGTTATTCATAATTACATGGTATTAAGTAAGGAGAGCAAATTGAACTAGCATTCACCCATCCTTGAAAAAAAAGTTAGCATATAATGAGATACCAAATAGGGAGTGCTTTCCTTTTTGAAATCTATCAATCTAAAAGCATTTAATAATAATAAATCATAACAATGCTTACATATAGTATTTCATGTGGTCCTTAAACAACCCAGGGATCATTGTACCATTATTATTCTCGTGTGAAAGATGAGGAAATAGAATTTAGGAGGAGTTAGAAGAGTTGCCTAGAGTCACACAAGAAGGAAATATCTATAGTAGCTTTTGAAATCAGGACTTCAAATCCAGCATTCTATCCATTGTACCATCTAGCCTCTTAGAAATGAAATCATTACTATGGACCTAGTACCATGGGGTACAAAAATAAATAGGAAAGTCTTCCCGCCCTCAAGGGGCTTACATTCCATTTGGGGAAATAAAATGTATGGATATAAGAATATATATAAACTATATCCAAAGTTAATTCAAGGTAATCTTAAAATGTGGGCGAGGCACCAGTGACAAATGTTTAGTAGGAAGTTATTGAAAGCTTTGAAGAATCTATGCAAGGGGCCGCTAAGTGGCAAAGTGGAGAGAGCACCAGCCCTGAAGTCAGAAAGACCTGAGTTCAAATTTGGTCTCACTTAACAATTCCTAGCTGTGTGACCCTGGGCAAGTCACTTAACCCCAATTGCCTCAGCAAAAACAAACAAACAAACAAACAACCCCCCCAAAAAAACCCAGAGGCCCCCAAAATTGCAAAAGTTATTAATTAAGCTATTAGTTAACTACTTATAAAATCTCTATTCATAAGAAACCCTCAAAATCCTCAAAACTATAATCTATAAAATAAACTTAACATGTAAGGGATGTAGTAAGAGGCCAAATTTGTTCTAGGCAGTGATATAGGTTAGTTACAGACTTTCTAACAAACTGTGCATTGGACAGAGTACACATCATGTTTGCCATTCACATTTCTCTTGTATAGTAGTAATTTTAAAGCCCAAGACCTTTGGCTGTGAATTCATTCTTCCATTTGAACTAATGAGAATTTGCAGGTCCTTTTCAGTGCCAGGACTGTGTCCCTCCCCATGAAAGAGCCAGCCAGTGAACAGTGTTGTCCAATAACACTCTTCAGGAGGTAAAAGAGAGAGAACTGAAGCATTGCAGGCTAAGGCAGGAAGAAAGATGGAGGGCACTGGAAGGACAAAAAGACAGAGGCAAGGATATATTCCATGGCTAAAGGAGGGAAAGCAAACATCTGATTCTTTTTTTTTAAATTTTAGTTTTTCAATTAATGAACATTTCTTTCTTTTCTTTCTCCCATTTCTACTCCCAACCCCAATGAAAAATGATAAAAAAAAAAGCAAAACCCTTTTAACAAATATACAGGGTCAAACAAAGCAAATTCTCACAATATTGTTGTTTAGTCATTTTTCAGTTGTGTTTGATTCTTTGTGACCCCATTTGGGGTTTTCTTGGTAATGATACTGGAGTGGCTTGCCATTTGTTCTTCAACTCATTTTACAGATGGGGAACTGAGGCAAACAGGATTAAGTGACTTGCCTAGAGTCACACAGCTAATAAGCGAATTTAATTGAACTCAGGAAGAGAGTCTTCCTGATTCTAGGCCTTTTGCTCCATCCATTGGGAAATCTAGCTAACCTATATTCTCCTCCCCTCTCTCTGCTGAGGCAATTGGGGTTAAGTGACTTGCCCAAGGTCACACAGCTAGGAAGTGTTTGAGTCCAGATTTGAACTCAAGTCCTCCTGACTTCAGGGCTGGTGCTCTATAACAATTAGCTGCCCCACTGTCTTATATTCTCATACTGGCCATGTTCAAACACACAAATCTCATTCATTCTTCATATTGAGTCCATTACCTCTCTGTTGGAAGTGGGATACATGCATCCTCATTGGTCACCTAGAATCACTGTTAGTCATTGTATTAATTAAACTTCTTACTTTTTCAAAGTTAAAGAGGAAAGTTGCAGAGAAAACTGGAAAGACTTTTATAATGGATGTAGAGTGATGTGAGTAGAACCAGGAAAACAATTTATATAATTGCAGAGAAACTACCCCCCTACCTGTAGCATCGGGTTAGGGAATATCATGTGTGACTTGAAGGAAGACAAGAATAGATATGTTTCTAATATCTCTTCCCCCACCCTTCTCTAAGGGAAACATTAATTCCTGCCAGGAGGGAAGTAGGAAATTGGGGCCAGAGTCATACAACTAGCAAGCAAGATGGCAGGACTTGAACCCTGATCTTCCTGATTTTCAGGCTAGTTTTATATGTACTATGACATGCTGCCAATCTCCAAAACTAGAGACTTTTTGAGTTTAACACAGGCATCTAGTTAGTGATCTTGATATAATACTTTTTGTTTAATATAGCTAGAGGGCACAGTGGATAGAGAACTGCACTTAGAATCAGAAAGACCATGTGGGATGCTGGTTAAGACATGTAACCTCTGTCTGCCTCTGTTCTGAACCTGTAAAATGGGGATGATGAAGTACCTTCTCCTAGAGTTGTTGTGAGAATCAAGTGAGATATTTGTAAAAGCACAGTGCCTACCACATAGTAGGTACTTCATAAATGCTTATTTCCTTCCTTGTTTCCTTCCTTTAAAGGGAAGCTGGAATCGTGCTTTGAAACACTCATTTTTGAAGAGATAGTGTAATGATCTGAAAAGAGCCTTTCAAATGTGTGATCTCTTTCATACTGAAAAGCAAATGGTAGAGGAAAAGCTTAGCTTTTCCAGACAAGCTTCACATCTAAAGAAAGCTTGTTGTAGCTTCCAAACCCCATTTGTTTCTCTGCTGAATACAAATCCCAGTTTATCAGTTTGCATTTATCTCCTGAAGAATAACTCTGAAGTCAAGAATTAATTTCAATTCTTTAGGGAAAACTTCCATGTTCAGCATTAATAACTAAGAGATACCACCATCTTTTTCAGCAAACACTGAAGAGGAATAATTTTTTTTGGGGGGGCTATAATTTCTGACCTAGAATCAGCAGTACCTGGCAGATAGAAAGCCCACCTTATAATCAGAAAGAACTGGGTTCAAGACCTTGAGTCTTCTGGGTTTCTAACACATGCTGTTTATATGACCCTGGACAAATCGGTTAACTTCTCAGTGCCCCAGGCCACTCTCTAAGGATACAATTTACAAATTACCGATCTACATTAGTGGAAGCAGTTTCCACACTGGAGCTACCTCATGCCAATAAAATCATAGGTCTGAATCCTTCACTTTCCCGACCAGAAAGAAATGATTGGCTACTCCTGTTAAATAGGATTTTGAAGACTGCACACTTATAGCATAATGCCTGTTATTCAGACATGTTTCCCCCATGATGGTTCTTGTTATATGCCTCTTAAAGGATTTACTAGAGTATAAAATATAAAAGAAGAAAGCTATCACAGAGTGATCTATACGGGTCTATCATTTTTTTCCCATAAAAGGTAAGCTCCCAAAAATTCCATATCTATTCAAGAATCTATCTTAGTGACTGCATGGGTCAGTCGTTCTCTTGTCCTCCTTCCTATTTTTCTCACCATTTCTGCTCCTTAATTCTTACTCCAAGCTGGTAATCTACCTTACCCTCATTTAGCCATGACTGGGAACTGACTATTGTCTTAAAGGGTACATTGATGGATAGTCCCAATCCAGGTGAAGTACTGGGTCAGCACCATTTTCCCCACATCTGTTGTTCATCTCTTTGTTAAGATTTTGATTCTTGTTGCTTAAATCTTCTCATATGGGTCACTCATATTCCTAGATTTTTTATCTGTGTTTCTGATTTCTGCTGCCTAGGCTAACATTCTGAATTCCAAGCCTACTCTGATCTCTGAGACCTGACACTCTGAGTCTTGTTTGATTATCTAGTTATGAGTCCTTTCCTTCTCTGATCTTGGATATTGATACATTTCTCTACTTTAGACTCCTCACTTGGCTCCATCATGGTATAATGCTGGATTTGGAGTTAGAAAGACCTGGTTCAAATTCTCACCTCTAATACTTACTAGACCTGGGTCTGCAGCCAAGTCATTTATTCTCTGAGTCTCGGTTTCCTTATCTCTAAAATGGTGATGATAATAATAGCTGTATTAAAAAATTTTTTGAGTTCTGATGGACATGGCTCTCTTCAACAATGAAATGCTTCAAACCAGTTCCAATTGTTCACTGAAGAAAGCCATATACACCCAGAGAGAGGGATATGAAATGTGGACTACAACATAACATTTTCATGCTCTCTAAAAAAAATAAAATAAAAATAAAATTTTTTGAGGCTTGAAGGACATAATAGAATACTTTCCAAACTTTAAAGTGCTGTATTACTAACAGTGATCATTCTTCTTTTTCTAGATTTCTGAGTTTACTTTGACTTCCAGCATTGTCTGTTTCTGTTTCTTTGTTTTGCTGATTCCCTTCCCTGAAAACCTTGTTTCAGCTATTCTAGTTATTGTTCTCTCTATCCTCCTGCTTGCCCAGCCTGTTGCTGTCTATGTGCACAGCACTGATGTCTAAACCCAGCCAAGAAGCACGCCTCTAGCCATTATGGATAATGTTAATGGATGGAGATAGGTCAGATGCTACCTTTTGAAAGGGGAAAAAATAACTGTCAGAACTTTCAGTTCCTCAGAAACCTAATGAAAGTAGTTAAAGGCTCCTGTGGGATTTGATGTTCAGTATTTTTATATCTAGTAGAAGAAGTGGTTTGCAGCTTTATCCTTGAGAAATGTACAATCGGTTTTCAATGATTAGTTAGCTTCATCCAGAGAGCCACACTTGAGTAATTTCCTGCACTCAAGGTATCTTATTCTAGCTTCAAAAGGCATAATGGGTTCCCCAGTAATTTTCTTCCATGAAAGCATATTGATGGCTTGCTAAACTGGGACTAATGTGACCTAAACCATTTTTATGGTTCTCCTGAAAATACCCATAGTCTGGTGCTAAAAGAAAAAAAAAAGAAATTAATGGTTTATGTAACAGTAGAAATTATTTTAGTGCAGTGGTCAGTGAGACTAGTCTTAGGTTGGTCTTAAAGATCAACTCTATGACCTAATCTCCATGTACCTCTGCATTCCAATGTGGCAAGGGAGGAAAGAGAAGGAAGGGATAGGAATAAATTTATTGCTGAGTTGGAGATAGGGGTTGCAACAACTTTGCTCCCGTGGAATGCAAATATGAATATACTTATAATGAAAGGCCTGATTGGGAAGATAATAAAGTAGTAAATAGATACAGCATTTATGAAGCTAGGTATTCCAAGTAGTAACTGAACCTATAGTGCAACTGATCCATTAGTGTGGTTAGGGATTCATGGAGGGATGAGAAACAGGACTATAATAATGGAATTTTAATTTAATTTAATTAAATAGTACTGATAGTACTTGTAGACTTCTGATAGGAAAGAAAAAACAGTGAATCATCTTGTTGCTGTTGTTCAGTTATGTCCAACTCTTTGTGACTCCATTGGGGGTTTTCTTGGTATAGATACCGGAGTGAGTTGCCATTTCCTTCTCCAACTCATTTTATAGATGAAACAGCAAACAGGGTTAAGTGACTTGCCAAGGATTACCCAGCTAATAAGTGTATGAAGCCAGATTTAAACTCAAGAAGATGAGTCTTTCCTGACTCCAGGCCCACCACTTTATCTGTTGCACCACCTAGTTGCCTCATCCCCTTGTTAGCAAAAATAATTAATTAAAATAGGAAGCTACCAGATGGCTGGCAAAGGTGAGTTTTTTTACCCATATCCTGTAGCCCTACTTATAGATGAAGCATGATAGTGTCTTGGGGTCCCTCTCTTGTGTTTTGCCTCAATTTGATCTGCCACTTTTCCTGTTGACAGCTCATGATCTTTGCTTCGAGCACAAAAATTCCTAATGATAGTTCTGGCAGTCAGATAGAATTGTTAAAATCGTGGCCATTTCTTCTTCTGCCTTTTCAGTTGAACACTGTGCACTAACTGAACAGATGCTTATTTCTCAGCTGGGTAGAGTGTCCCTAAAGTCAGAATATGGCCATAGAACCACAACTGTTGGACTAAACCAGATTTGGTCACTCTCAGCCTATGGGGTTGGAAAATGTCACTGAGAAAATACAAAGGACCTGAAGTTGCCAATGAAGCCAGCAAAGCCAACCAGAATGTTGGGTGGTCTGGCCCAGCCAAGGCAAGTAGAGGTGGGTGGGCAAGCCAACAGAAGGTAGCATATTCCTGGTTGGGTACTGGATGGCTTGATGGCCCTGCCTCTGTGAGGTGGGCCTGGGTAGGACAAAATAGTAGTTTTCTAACTAAGTTGTCCATTTACCACAAACACATCTTTTGTTTCTAATAGAAAAGTATATCACTTTATAGGTTGCTGAAGCATTTCAAATCACGTCAACAAATGAGATGCATTAATTATGCTCTTATTATTTGCTATCTTACTGTGCTAAGTGCTGATAAAAATACAAAAGTAAAACAATCTCTGCCTTCAAAGTGGTTCCAATAAGGAAGAGAACTTATAGAGAGGAGTGGTGGTTAGAGAAAGAATTATGGTGAGGGGCACAACAGGATAATAAGGTGACAAAACTTTTCCAGAGACATTTGTAGAGTTGATTTGATTACTAGAGAAAGTGAGGCAGTATGGCATAGTGAGAGAGAGCCAGCCTTAAAGTCAGGCAGACTGATTCATTTCCTCCTTTTTTGTACTTGAGTGTTCTAGACAATTTTAAGCCTTTATGTTGCAGGAGGTGATGATGTGTGAATTATGTGGCCAGAAATTTCTCTTTGTCAATGATATCATGGATCTGATCTCAGACAAAGAAAGGAAGGGAACCCATGGGGGTAGGGAGGAAAACAACTGGGGAAAGGTAAGGCTACATTGTCCCAGGGAGTGCAAGCCCATGACAGCTCCATTCAAGCATTGTGTAATGTCAATTGCTGTGATATAATAGATCAGACATAAGACAGATCCCTTTGGTTGTCTTAATAGACTGCATATAGTCAGCTAGGACTTTCTGGGTCCCTTTGACATGGCCTGAAAGTAAAAGATACAATGAATTATTTGGATTGAATGTTTCAGCCTCATTCATTCCATCAGTACTTGCACAGACACAGTCAGAGAGCAGGCCATTCTTTGCTTTTTCCTAGTGAGTCCCTTTGATGATGTGAGCTTGGGTCAGGATTTACTTTTCACTTACATATGCAGTTTTAAAACCATCTCTGGGAGGTATGTATATAGCTTCTGTGCAGTGTGTGTGTGTATAAGTGACTCTGTGCAGTCTGTTAAGATAGACAGCCAAAGGTATCTGTCTCATGTCTGAAAGGATATATAATATCAGAAACATCACACAATACCTGGGTGGAGCTAAATCACTAGGCTCGCACTCCCTGGGACAATGCAGCCTCATTTTACCCAGCTGTTTTCCCCCCATGGATACACCCTCCCTTTCCTTCTCTAAATTAAGATAATATCTGTGATATCATTAGTTATTGTGTGTGAAACTTTCATGTGTTATAAGTCACAAAGCTAGATTAACTTTCATCTATAGATTACATGGAAATCTTATACCTCTAAGGCAGATTTAGTCTTTTTTTTTTTTTTTTTTTGAGTTGTGTGAGTTGTATGTTGAAAATGGTTATGATTTTCTTTTATATAACAAGAGTGAGTAATTTATCAGGTACAAAGCTTTGGATTCTGTAAGAAAACACTTGCCCCATAATAAATTTGCTAGTTCCTGTTTAAGCAACATTGCCACTTTTACAAACTCATGCTCCTCAGTCTCACCTGGATAAAAGATAGTCCCTAAACAGCAGTTAAATATCAGAGAAATCCAGGAAAGAAGAAAAAAAAACTTACTTTTGACAAAAGCTGTAGTTTCTAGGAAGAGAAGCTTTGTTAATTCCTGTTTTGATAGTTTTCTGTTCTTAATCACATTTTACTTCTTAGGCTTTACTTTTCTGTTAATAATACTTAGTAATCATACATGTCCAGATCCTTGGGAGGTAAGTTAATATTATTCTTACTATCAAAGCCTCTTTCACTTGGACTCCCTTATTACATGTTAAATAACAGAGATGTTCAGGTCACAGTCTTATGAATTGGCTAGTGACTCCCAGGTCCCAAGTTGATAAATTTCTTGGGGCTTCTGAAATGTGTCCCCAGAGTAACTGTTGACCAAATCTGGCAATCAGCCATATTTGAATATTCACATTCTCCTCAGAACAGCTGGAGTCCCAGCAGTGCATGATTCATTGGCTTTATCGGTGGTTTCATATTGAATAAAGTAGCTTTATGAAAATCAATAGAGTGACTACAATTACCAAGTGCATTACTTCAGAGATATTAAGAACCATAAATCAAATGTGACAGCTAAAGAATGATATTATGTACAAACAAGAAGGAGTGCTATCAGCAAGGTAAGTGGTCAGAATACTTTTCTATTATTTCTTAGGTATTTCTTTTTGGAAATATGTTAATGATATTTGTTTTGTTTTGTTTTTTACTTGGCACTATTAAGATACTTTGTATGATATTTGCCAGGTCAAAAATATAACTCTGCAACCACTGGTAGACTGATGAAAGGGTAAAATAATTTAATTTTAAGAAAGTTTTGTTAAAATGCTTCCTATTTGACTACTTATATTTCAATTCCATTTAAATAAATACATTTATTAATGTATTAATATATATTATGTATATATTAATATACATGAATATCTATCAAGTACTTTACTAGATACCAGAGATACACACAGAAAAATGAAATAGTCCCTAACTCCCAAGAGCTTATGTTATCCTTAGAGGAAGCAACCAGTAAATACAAAAATATATACCAAATTGTGCAAAGTAATTTTATGGAGGGCTGGGATCACTAATAATTAGGGGGAATCCTTTTGTAGGAGGTGGCACTTATATTGAGTTTTAAAAAGAGCTACAGATGTAAAGATGAGAAAGGAGAACATTATAAGTTATTCTTACCATCAAAGCCTCTTTCATTTGGACTCCCTTATTACATATTAAATAACAGAGATGCTATTTAGGAATCAGCTTATGCAGAGGGCCAAAGGTGGGAAGTGAGACTTTATTTTAAACTGTCCCAGGACACATCTTCAATATCCATTGGAAAGCTCACCTAACATTCTGATTATATGTCTTTTATTTATGGCCTTTATCTTCATTCTTCTTTAGCCACCAACCTGGAAATGTAGGGGGTCTTATCTTGCCTTTTAGAATTGTTTTATGAACCTTAATGTTGAAGTCCTCCCCACTCCACCATCATCATCATCACTAGCACCTATATAGCATCTTCATTACTACATCACTACTTTCAGTGCATTACTCCTATTCTTGCCTTATTTGCCTCTATTGATTCCATGGCCATCCATTTCTATGATCCCACGTTCTTACCTTCATTATGGAATTCCTCTCTTTTTTTGGCATTTTGCCACTCCTGCTCTACTAAATTCCAATTTTAGTTAATTTTCTTCATTCTTTTTCATCACTCCTGCTCCAAGGTCAATCTCTAAGTGCTGCTGGATAAAGTTATAAACCTGTGTTGATGGATTCTACTATAGAGTTCTGATACCTAATTTCACCCAAGTTCTCACTATTGCATAGAAGTTTTTTTTTGCTTTTTGTTTTTTGTTTTTTAATCAGTTCCTTATCACATTCCTTATAGAAGGTCTTCAGGTCTTCTCCATTTTCCCACTTCAATATTTGCCCCCTCATTCTCAGTAGGTACTTTCACTATCCATTTTACTGAGAAGTTCAAGCTTCATTGATTTATAGGAGTCCTATCAACTCTTCTAATCCATACTCTTCTTTTTTGGATTTTCATCCATATTTTCCTCTTTTCCACTTCTTTTAAAATATTGTGTCCCTTGTCTTGGCTAATGTTAGTTCTTCCTTTTATGCTGTTGACCTCATCTTCTAAGGCTTTTACAATCAGTCATCCTTTCCATCTCTCTGCATCTTATTTTTTTTTTCTACTAGTAAAAAAATAAATTCATATATAAAAAATAGCTTAATTAAAATTTAATGTCAATTTCTTTTTTTATTAAAGCTTTTTATTTGCAAAACATACACATATGTAATTTTTCAATGTTGACCCTTGCAAAGATTTGTTACAATTTTTTCCCTCCTCCCCCCTGCCCTCTCCCCTAGATGGCAGGAAGTCTAATACATGCTAATTATGTTAAAATATTTGACAGCTTGAATATGTGTATATATATTTATACAGTTATCTTGCTATACTGGAAAAAAACCTGAGAAGAAAAACATAATGTAAGCAAACATCAATAGAGAGTGGGAAAATGCTATGTTGTGGTCCAGACTCAGATCCCACAGGTGTCTCCCTGGGTGTATATGGCTTTCTTCACTGAACAATTGGAACTGGTTTGAAACATTTCATTGTTGAAGAGAGCCATGTCCATCAGAATTGATCATCATATAGTATTGTTGTTGCCGTGAATAATGATCTCCAGGTTCTGCTCATTTCACTCAGCATCTGCTCATCCAAGTTTCTCCAGGCCTCTCTGAAATCATCTTGCTGGTCGTTTCTTACAGAACAATAATATTCCATGACATTCATATACCATAATTTATTCAGCCATTCTCCAATTGATGGGCATCCATTCAGTGTCCAGTTTCTAGCCACTACAAAAAGGGCTACCACAAACATTCTTGCACATGTGGGTCCCTTTCCCTCCTCTAATATCTCTTTGGGATATAGGCCCAGTAGAAACACTGCTGGGTCAAAGGGTATGCACAGTTTGATAACTTTTTGAGCATAGCTCCAAATTGCTCTCCAGAATGGTTGGATCCGTTCACAGTTCCACCAACAATGTATCAGTGTCCCAGTTTTCCCACATTCCCTCCAACATTCGTCATTACCTTTTCCTGTCATTTTAGCCAATCTGACAGGTGTGTAGTGGTACCTCAAAGTTGTCTTAATTTGCATTTCTCTGATCAATAGTGATTTGGAGCACCTTTTCATATGACTAGAAATAGTTTTAATTTCATCATCTGAAAATTGTCTATCCATATCTTTTGACCATTTATCGATTGGAGAGTGGCTTGAATTCTTATAAATATGAGACAATTCTCTATATATTTTAGAAATGAGCCCTTTATCAGAACCCTTTAATGTCAATTTCAAGTAGAGAAAAGTAAGAAATTTAAATAATTGATTTCAAATACCACTACAATATAACCCTGCTGAATCAATTAAGATATCAAACATTCTGCTATCTTAATATATAATAAAATACATTTAAAAAGCTTATCATTCCTAAATATTTGTAATTTTATGTTATTGGAATAGTTACCCTAGTTGCACATAATTTGTGGATATTAATTTTATACTCATATATAATAAACAATCTCAATATTTAAAAGAGTAAATTTAATTCAATACTGCATAATTATATTCAAAAATAACAAGAGGACAACTTCTGTATTGAAGTTTCTTATAAATAGTGAGAAAAAATTTCTTTTAAAGGTATCATATGCAAACCATTCATTGAACATAAAAGAATATATTCTAATTATAAGACATGGCTTACAATTTGCATTGTTAGAAGGACTTATGAATTGTCTCTTGCATCTTAAATTTCTCCTCCTTCACTGATTCCTCTGTAAAAATACTTCTCTTGACCCAGATACACTTCAATTTACTGTCCTATAACTTTCTCTTTCATTGCCAAAGAGTTGTTCATTCCTACTTCCTGTATTTCCTTACTACTCAACTTAATCCTTAACTTCTTGCAATCTGTTTTCTACTTCTACTGTTTACAGAAAAGTTTATAAAGGTCTCTGAATTCTCCTACACTAACAAACTTTAGTTTTCACTTATCCTTCTTGATCTTTCTGCAGTATTTAATATTGGTGATCACTCCTTTCCTTCTTGGTATAGTCTCCTTTCTTACCTTTTTCTTTTTGAGATTAGTGAGTGTCCTTTTTTCTCACCCAGACTAGAAATGCAGTGGTCACTTATAGGCTAGCACTAAAACTTTGACCTGGTCTATATCTGATCTGGGCCAGCTTTCTCCTTAGGTAGCCTTATGGCCCCCTGTTAATGATCTTTATCTAGATAACCTAAATAATCCTTTGTAGTTCTAACCTATAATCTTAGAACACTTAATAAATATTTACTAAATGACTTTTAAGTGCTGAGAATATGAAAGACAAAAATGATAGTCCCTGCTCTCACGAAGCTTATATTCTATCCTGTTGTATCATTTTGATTCAGGTGTTCACTGCCTTTTATCTGGACTAGCTTCCTATAGGCAGAGAACCTATCTCTCTGCCTCAGTTGTACTGCTCCCATCCCATACACTCCCTTCACCCAACCAATTCCACTGCCAGGACAAGCTTCCTAATACACAATTTTGTTGATATGACTATACTTGTAAAAAACTTTAGTGCATTCTTATTAGTTATTGAGTAAATAAAAGATAGGCTCTATAGCTCAGAAATTCTTCACACTATGATTTCCTTCATCATCTCACACTATTGTTCTTCATATGGTCCTTGTTCCATCAAAACTGAACCATTTGCTATTCTCAGGATATGTGGGATTGTGTGGGACAGGTACAAACCCCCCTTTCCCAAATTAACTAATCAGAGACATCTTCAGGTACATAGAGAAAGCATTTATTTAGTCCCTACAGGGAGAGGCCCAGACACACACCTGGGAGCCATCCCAGCTCCCGCCATGGGCTCAATTTGACCAGCAGGAAGTAGAATACCCTGTTAAATAGAAAAAGACCCAAGCCTTTTCAATGGATATTTTTGCTTCCTGTGGGTCAGAAATCACTTCTTCGAACTTCATTAATTTCCTGTATCGCAGGATTTAAGACCTCATCTTCTGACTCTGGGAGTAGGGATCATGTGACAGTCTCAGACTGAGAAAACTTCATTCAATCAGTCCCATTCATCCCCCCCTTTTTCATCCATTTGAAGAATTCTCAATATATAATCTTCCACTAGGGCATCTTTGTGACCTACACCTTCAGACTTGTCCCTTTTCAGTACCAACTTTAATAGGCCCTCTACTATTTAGAACTAATATCCCCACATTAGTAGAAGCTTTCAGGGACCACTTTAGCTACTCCTGAACTTAGCTAAGTCTTGAACTCTTCTAATGACTGTGACAGCATATTGCTGCTTAAAACAATGAGCAGGAATCAGAGACCCCACTTCCCCCAACTCCCACTCTCTGTCTTGGGAATCCAGTTATCGCAGACCAGCAACAGATGGGCATCTGGCAGCCATAGAACTACAGCACTGTGGAGGCCCGGGGGCCTCGGGTCTATTGCCACACCATTCCCACCTCAGGCAGTCCAGACCTAGATTCATTTAGACAAAGGGACAAAGGTCTCATCTTCTGGAGCTGCTTCAGGCTGACAAGGGGCGGATAGTTGGCTCTGCCCAGTGGGGTCCAGACTGAAGAGGAGAGACAAGTAAGCAGACAGTAAGGTGCTGAATGCCAGAATCAGGTGATTTCAGGTTGACCAAGTGCTTGGAATTTCATGACTTGGAGTCTGGAAGAAGCAACTCTCAAGCATTAAAAATACAAGGACTAAATATGAGCAAGACAGAAAGAATAAAAAAAGTGGAGTTAATATGGAGGTTACTAGGGACAGTAACTGGGAACCCCATCCCGAGGAAGGCTGGGGGGAGATGAAGCTATCATAAATGCCTCCCATCCAAACGGCTTCTCCTAGGATAGATACCAAAGAATCTTTTCCCAAAAATCTTGCTTTTGTTTCCTCAAGGTGCAATGGGTAGAACACTGTGCCCTTCAGTGAACATGATCTCTCCTAGCAAAAACCTTAGGGCCTTTCAGGGGAAGACTTTTACCCACCTAGTACAGGTGTTAACAAAATGGAAAGCAGTTTGAAGTCCCTGCAAGGGGGCACATGTGCAGACCTTTTTATCAGTTCTTTCAGAATTTACTTGCCTGGTTGCTCTATGAGGGAATGCAGAAGTCAGGAGTTGGGGAATTAAAGGTGCTATGGTCAGGGAAGAATAAGCAGCTTATCTGCAAGCCTGCTTCCCTTCACCTGAAATGAATTCCCCTTCATTTAGGAAACAACAGAAACCTCTCTAGGTCCTTGGACAGCTGGCAGTAATTGTTTTCCCTGAATACTTAATGGGGAATTGTTTGACTGTCAAAAAACCCCCTTTCTTTCCCTAAAGTCCCCAGGATCATGCAAAACATGAAAAACACATTTGAATTCAGTATAGATCTTTGCCAAGTAAGCAGCGATCTAGGATAGGGTTCCAGAGACCCCTAGGACCTAGCCCCACTTTCCATCAACATATAGTGTAAAAGGCTCTAGGTAGATTAATTTAGCTTTCAGGATCCTAAAATAAAATCTTAGCCTGATCTGGGTGAGCTAAGATTGTCCACTGCTATTCCTAGTGAACAAAAGGGAAAGTGGGAGTGGTTCCAAACACTTAGGCAAAGTAGGCTTTCAGATAAGGAAACTAGCCCCGGGAAGCAAAAGAATTAAAGATTTTATAGCAACAACCAGAGAATCCTGCCGGGCTGGGCTGCAAATCAGAATATCATCTACATACCTGTATTGTACCTTATATCTTCCACTGACCACTTGCTTTGATTACAGAAATTTGCTATAAGAGGAAAACTTGGGGACATGATTTAAATAGTATCAAAATTGATCCTTCAGGTCTTGGCCTGAGAACACATACAGGATAAAACATCTTTAACTCAGTTTTACTTCTGGTAACTATCCTAATTTTTAACAATTTCACCTTAAGTCAGACTCAGGAAAAATCAGGTGGGTTCTCATTCAAAGAACACCACTGGGAAATTGAGTCAGAAGAATCCTATCCTTAGCAGAGGCCAAGATCATCCTTCTAATTTGTTCCCAGATACTAACTTCCACCTATAACAGTTTCTTCTGAATAGCTTGTGGCATATTCCTTTCAGATGGTGGATCACTAGCTTAATGATCAGACAGTTATACTGGAGTTTAAAACTCTAAATAAATATCAGCTGCAGTCCCAAGAGATTTTCTCTCCAATAACAATTCTCATTTATCAAAGCTTCAGATGAATCTAACTCTCAAGGATCATAGTAAGAGATTCATAGCTTTTTTTTTTTTTTCCATATCTAAGTAGATGGTTTTAAGTTCAACATTACACAAATCATTTTGCTTTTAAAATGCCTAATACATAGAAAAATTCTGAATTGCACATTGTTCATAACAGAAACATGTTCAAAGGGACAAAAGCAAAAACTATTATTCTCAGAGTCCCTTTAAATAATGGGTACAACTTTAAGGTGACTCAATACAATCATGTAAAACTCATACAAAATATAGATAAACATTAAATAATTTGTTGAAGCCAGATGGACACCTCAGTAGAAATGTCACTTTCAACTGGGACACTGATACATTGTTGGTGGAACTGTGAATGGATCCAGCCATTCTGGAGAGCAATTTGGAGCTATGCTCAAAAAGCTATCAAATTGTTCATACCCTTTGACCCAGCAGTGTTTCTACTGGGCCTATATCCCAAAGAGATCTTAGAGGAGGGAAAGGGACCCACATGTGCAAAAATATTTGTGGCAGCCCTTTTTGTAGTGGCTAGAAACTGGAAATTGAAAGGATGCCTATCAATTGGAGAATGGCTGAATAAATTATGGTATATGAATGTTATGGAATATTATTGTTCTGTAAGAAACGACCAACAGGAGGATTTCAGGGAGGCCTGGAGAGACTTGCATGAGCTGATGCTGAGTGAAACGAGCAGAACCAGGAGATCATTATACACAGCAACAACAATACTATATGATGATCAATTCTGATGGACATGGCTCTCTTCAACAATGATGTGATTCAAACCAGTTTCTATTGTTCATCGATGAAGATAGTCATATACATCCAGAGAGAGGCCTGTGGGAACTGAGTGTGAACCACAACACAGCATTTTAATGCTTTCTGTGAATATTTCCATGCATCTTGTTTTCTTTGTTAGGTTGTTTTTTCTTCTTCTCTTTCTAGATCTGATGTTTCTTGTGCAGCAAGATAACTGTATAGATATGTATACATGTATTGTATTTGTCATATAATTTATCCTACTTAGCATGTATTAGATTACCTGTCATCTAGGGGTGGGGAGTGGGGGGAAGGAGGGGAAAAGCTTGGGAAAAAAAAAGTTTTTGCAAAGGTCAATGTAGAAAAATCACTCATATGTTTTGTAAATAAAAAGCTTTATATAAAAAAAAGAAAAAAAAAGAAATGTCACTTTCAGAAACCTTGCAGTTCCAACAAACCTCTTAGAACAGCTATAGAGTTGAAAAATAAAAATAAAACATTCAGTTATTAACACCATGTAAATGTATGCTGTTCCTTTAAACAATACAAGCAATTAATGTATCAACCAGCAAGGGGGAGGGAAGCTCCAAAGAGCTATAATTTGTTAAAAAGCAGTCATACTACACCTAGTGAGGAGAAGGAGGAGTTAGATTGTCACCTGGCAACCTAACCTGACAAGGTCCTCTTACCCTTCCTCCACTCCACGTGGCAGCCCTTCCAACTCCACCATGCTTCCCAACTCCCACATCTCACAGCTAACCTTTTTAGGGTGACAAGTCCCCCAGGATCCAGCCTGGCAACCAAAGACATGCCCCAACCTCATGGGGTGTTTCCTTTTCCCTGGCAAATAGCTTATTCCTCTCCCTCTCTCCCTCTCTCTCCTCCTGACTCCAACGTACTCTCTCCCTTTCTCTAACATGCTCCCAAACCAATAACCCTTCTAACTAGATGTTCCATTTAAACTCTTAATTGCTTTTGCAAATCAATATTTCTTGTCCCTTGTCTTTAGATCACTTTTTTTTTTTTAACTTTAAGCTTTAAGATTCACCATTTAAATAACTTTGGACCAAATTTCATAAAACTTATACATATATTCAGCAGAGACAACAAAATTTTAAGGCGTAACTCATAATTTTACAAATTACTCAATATACTTTTAGAAAGCAACATACCATCTAATTAGGGGGACACAAATGCGACCTCCCCTAAGGTAAGCTACGAGAACTTTGCTTTAATAACCCATATTTTAGCTTAAAATCGAATAAAATACAGCTTTAAATTCCCAATAATATAAAATTGCTTTTACTATTGTATCTCAAATAACAAATTTCACTAAACTAATTGAGCATAGTTTCTTTCTCTCCCTCTGGTCCCTGCTGCAGTCAGAATGGGGGGGGAGGGGAAGAGACTCTCTTTATTCTATGCACTATCCTCCTCCAGGAGGCCCCAATTTAATTGAATTGCTTCCAAACTACCTGACACACATACATTAAATTCATTTATTTTAACACTCATATTGCATTGCTTTGGAATCTTGAAATGACCAATTGCCAAATTCCCTAATCGTTACTCTCAACGGACTTTCCTGTAGTTCCAACTTTGAGTTGAAGTCTACAGGCAAGTCAGACCTTCTTTTTAATGAATTCTAGATCACAGAACAGACATGACAAAGACATTCTGCACAAAGTCACAAACACAGACAAAAATTACATGGAAGAGAACCATCTCTTCCCCACACACAAAAGAAATACCCAAGTGCACTTTTTTTCCCCTTTCTTTTTGAGTTGGACTGCTCCCTCTCAGAGCATCCAGTCTCACAACTTGATCTCCTGTAACACACAGGGTCAACCCCTTGGTTACTCTGCAGACCGAGGCTCAGAAGGAGTCACCTACCTTCCCGGCCAACTGCAGAGAGCTACTGTCCCATGCCATTAACAGAACCTCCTTCCTGGCTCAACCCTTCCCAGAGCCCATGAGATCTAAGGACAATCCTTGGACTGCATAAATTAGCCTGGCTCTCTCTTGTGTTTGCTTTCTGTTTGTATCTGAGTGTCTCTCCTAGACCCATTCTTCACAGAAAGGGAGACTGAGAATCTGATCTCAAGGATGGTCAAACTGGTGCCTGCCTTGAAATGCCAGCCATCTCTCTGGGAAGCCACAGATCCTGACCCAAGCCCCCATAAACTGTGTGGGACGGGTGCTAGACCCCCTTTCCCAAATTGACTAATTAGAGACATCTTCTGGTACAAAGAGAAAGTGGTTATTTAGTCCTTGCTGGGAGAGACCCAGACACACACCTGGGAGCCATCCCAGCTCCAGCTATGTGCTCAGCCTGACCAGCAGGAAGTAGAACACTCTGTTAAATAGGAAAATACCCAAGTCTTTTTAGTGGGTAGTGTCTGCTTCCTGTGGGTCACAAATCACTTCTTGGAACTTCACTAACTTCCTACATCCTAGGGTTCAAGACCTCATCTTCTGGCTCTGGGAATAGAGATCCATGTAACTTAGTCTCAAACTGAGAAAGCTTCATCCAATCAGTCCCATTCAGGATATTTAGAGAGGACTGGACCTCTAGTGTGTAGGTTTGTCCAGGCCTTTTCATGGCTGCTTACCTCCTTTTGGAGTCTTCCTAGCTCTCACCTGTGGCTGCAGCATGGGCAGTGGCCTGGTAAAACTGTCTTGACAGATGGGCTAACCCAGGTGGAGAGTAATTCAAACCCAATCAGTGAATTAAAGGGATGTCTTCCCCAAGCATGTGAAGGCTTCCCCTGGTGGAATGGCAAATGAAAACTTTTTTTTTTTTTTTTTCCCCAATGGCCACGAAAGTGACTGAAGCAGCCCCCAGAGTGCTTACTTAGTCAGACATCAAAGAAACCAAGGTCATTCATTGTGTCCTGGGCTATTGCCAATTGTTGATTTTTGTCTTGCCATTGGGCTTCAATAACTTTGAAAGACATTGTGGCCATGTTTTTGTGCCACCCTGACCCATTTAAATCCAATTCATGTGCAAGTCAAGACATTATCCTTTGGTCCTCTTGAAAACAAAGGATGAATAACAACTGACTATTCCTTAAAATTGACCTTTCCTGCCTTATCGCTACACTTTGTTCAGTTTTATCTCTAGAATGCATTACTTCCTCCTAATTCCTTGCCTCTATATTCTGAAATCTTTCCCTTCATTTATTGCTTCCTTCAAATGCCACCTCCTTCACATAATTATTCCTGATATGCCAAATGGAAGTACTCTTTCCTTCTCAGAAACTTTTGTAACATTGCTTTTTTCCTCACCTACATTTTTCATTTCAGTTCAATCTAACAAATATTTATTAAGTATCTACTATATGTAAAGCAATATGTTAGGCTTGAAAGGAAAAAAAAAAGATAGATATGATAGAGGCTTTGCTTTCAAGTAGCTTATGTTTTCTTGGTTGGGGACAAGTACAAAAATAACTATGAAGGAAGGGATCATGAGACAAATAAAAAAGACAGCACCAGTAAAGTACTTTGAGAAATATGAGAAAGAAGAGCTCACTTTCTTCTGGCGTTGAGGACAGTCAAGGAAGCCTTGAAGGAGGTGAGTTGAACCTTAAAGGAAAGGAATGATCCTATTTCTAATTTATAGCTATTTGTGTCTTTGTTTCCCTGATAGAAAGCTTATTGAAGGTAGAGACTGTATCTTAGTAACTGTATTTCTACAAAGCTTGATATGATACTTTGTTTAATAGGCACTCAATAAATGTTTATATTAGGGTTCTATGATTGATTATAGATTATCTGGGCTCTCTGGATTCTGATGCTAAGGAAGAGGGGACAGATCAAGGTGAGTTCAAAGACAGGTCAAGGACAGTTATTACTGATCTGATTCATCACTTGTGATAGATTCATCATACCCATTACTTTTTGTTGTCCTTATGCCTCAGGCCTTGACTAACTTGTAGCAAGTAAACATACAAGGATCTCCCTAAAATGCATATAGTAGAGATGGAAGAACTCACTAATATTCAGGGGAAAGCATAGGCAATACTACTTCATTATAATGATGCCCCATTTATTTCTTTCTTGCGCTCTCCTTCAAGGTTAATAAAGCTCTTAGAAGCAGTGTGATTAGTACTAGTCTTCAAAATGCCAGCAAGAAAAACTCTACTTCTTCCTCATTTTAGCTGTCAGCAGTCCTAAAGTGGAAAAAAGGTAGAAAATTTTGGGGGGTATTGTTTGAGGCTGCTACCTTCTGTCCTCACAGTATAGTTGTGTGGTTGTTCTCTCTGCACTTTGGTTAATCATATTGAATTTTGATAGCTATTATTCATAATTCAGATTTATATGAAAGGGGGAAAACTTTTTTTTTTTTAAAAGAATGAGCTTTCTTATCAAAGTTGTTCATTCTTTGTACTTGAAGAGGTCCAATGACATCATGATATGGGTTTGGAAGTCTCTATCACAGGTTGGACACAGGTAGTCCATTAAAATATTTGAGATGAATCTATCTCTAGATTTGTACATCTCAAGTTTCCTCTGTGTTCCTGTGATTCTGCTCTTCTTGTAGGTGGGCATGTCAAGCTGGGTGGTCCTGTATCAGTGTCTCCCATGTCTCACAATTTATTTCAGAGTTCTTCAGAGAGAATTTCATTGTCCTTGCATCGCTTCTTCGACTTCTATGTCAGTACTTGCTTTGTGTGAGTTCTCTGTAAAATAATCTTTTAGGCAAATGTATGTTTGACATTCATACAATGTGGCCAGTCCATCAGAGTTGTGTTCTCTGCAGTAGACTTTGAATTCTTGGTAGTTCAGCTGGACAAAGAACCTCAATGTCTGGTACCTAATCTTGCTAAGTAATCTTCAGAATCTTCCTAAGATAATTCAAATGGAAGCAGTTCAGTTTCCTGATGTGGTGCTGGTAGACTGTCCAGATATCACAGACTAACAAAGAGGTAGTTTTCTTAAAGAATGAAAAGAAGAAAGATTACTTAACAAGTTTAATTCAACAGTTCAGTAAACATTCAGGAAATACTTACTATGTATAGGACACCATGCAAAGATTACAGACATACAAATATAATACCGACATCTGCCCTGTCTTCAAAGCACTCATTTTCTACTGGAGTTGGGAATTTGAGGTGTTGGGGAATGGATGGGAATGGCAATACAGAATACAAAACACTAATTAATATAAAATCTGATAGATTTTGTAGATTGTGACAGAACACAAAGTGTTCTAAGACTATTTGAGGAGGAAAAAAAAATACTTTTAGCCAGGGTAGAGAAAGGGATCTAGAACAGCTACTTGGAAAAGATAGCATCTAACTTGAGCCTTGAAGGAAGGAAAAGATTCTGAAAGAAGAAAATGAAGTGGATGCATTTCAAGTATGATAGAAGACCTGAATGAATACATTGAAGAAATAGCATGCAGAACTTAATGACTAACTAATAACACAATTTGGCAAGAACCTACAGTGAGTGAATTTAGGTGCTTGTGCATATGTACATATATGTTATATGCATATACATATATGCACATAAAATGCATGTATGCACATATTAATATTTATTCATATTCATATATTTTATTTATTTATATACATATACATTTGTATAAGCATGCACATATATGAATGAATGAAATAAAAGTAGAAAGGTAGGTTGGAACAAGAGTGTAGAGAGTATTATTAGGTTAAAGAGTGTGTATTTTTATCCTAGAGGTAGGAAATTACAAAGAATTTTTGAGCATAGGAACACCATGGCTGATTTCACACTATGGCAAGATCATTTTGGAAATTGGAAGCAGAGAAGCCAATTAAGAAGTTATTAAAACTGTGTGACCCTGGGCAAGTCACTTAACCCCAATTGCCTCAGCAAAAAAAAAAAAAGAATTTATTAAAATATGTATTTTTATTTATTTATTTATTTATTTAATATTTATTAAAATAATCTAGGAAAGATGTAATAAAGCTCTGAACTTGACCAGGCTCTGTGCAAATGGAGGCAACAAGCAGAGCAAGCAACAAGAGGACATTCTTACAGAAGATCAATTCCAGGAGTTGACTAGGGTGATCAAAGCTGACCAGCAAGATGTACTGCCATTTTTCTGGAAGCCATGCTGATTGTTGAGAGCTGATTGGCAGAAGAAAAGCAGTTGTATTTTTTTAGTGCCTACAATACAAATGTGCAGCTACGTGGTGCAGTGTTAGGCCTGGAGTCAAAAAGACTCATTTTCCTGACTTCAAATCCTGCCTCAGACACTTACTAGCTGTGTGATCCTGGGTAAGTGACTTAACTCTGTTTGCCTCAGTTTCCTCTTGTAAAATGATCTGAAGAGGGAAATGGCTATTCTAGTGTCTTTGCCAAGAAAACCCCAAATGGGGTTACAAAGTGTTAGACATGACTGCAAACGACTAAACAGCACAGCTTGAGTCCTTTCTGGTTTGAGAGTGAAAAACAGAAGGGGGAAACAAAGCCTTTCCATCTGCTTTGCTGTAAAAAGAGAAATGGCTTTGCTGAAAGGGTTCTTTGAAGAGCTGGATGGGAACAGACTATATGGACCTATTTCTATCTACAACTTGAGATGGAGAAACTCCTTAGAGCTCCAGAAGAGACATAAGAAATCTTAGCAGTTCTCCTGTTTAAGGGAAATACTTGTCACTGAAAATACATAATACTTTTCCAGTACACTGCTATGTGTGTGTTAAAAATGGTTCTCACTATGTCCCAGACCTGAGAATAGTAGAGAAATGGCTTTGTCAATAGCTGACAATATCACTAATACACTATACCATTGCACATTGGTGGAAGATTGTGATCTTCCTTCCTTCCTTCCTTCCTTCCTTCCTTCCTTCCTTCCTTCCTT
>JAJPUD010017294.1:14143-31660 GCA_023553655.1 Myrmecobius fasciatus | reverse complement strand
CAGCCCTGCATCCCTGGTATAAATCCTATTTGGTCATAGTGTACTATCCTGGGGATGGCTTTCTGTAATCTCATTGCTAATATCTTATTTAAAATTTTTGCAGCAATATTCATTAGGGAAATTGGTCTATAGTTTTCTTTCTCTGTTTTTACCCTACCTGGTTTAGCTATCAGAACCATATTGGTCTCATAGAAGGAATTTGGCAGTATACCTTCTGTCCCTATTTTTTCAAATAGTTTCTATAGTATTGGAATTAATTGTTCTTTGAATATTGGTAGAATTCACATGTAAATCCATCTGGCTCTGAAGATTTTTTCTTAGGAAGTTGGTTAATAGCTTGTTCTATTTCTTTTTCTAATATGGGGCTATTTAAATAATTTATATCCTCTTCTGTTGACCTGGGCAATCTACATTTTTGTAGATATTCCTCCATTTCATTTAGATTATCAAACTTAATGGCGTAAAGTTGGGCAAAGTAACTCCTAATTATTGCTCTAATTTCCTCTTCATTAGAGGAAAGTTCTCCCTAATCATTCTTGAGACTAACAATTTGATTTTCCTCTTTCCTTTTTCTAATCAAATTAACTAAAGGGTTATATATTTTGTTGGTTTTTTCATAGAATCAACTCTTAATTTTATTTATTAATTCAATAGTTTTCTTATTTTCAATTTTATTAATTCTCCTTTTATTTTTAGAATTTCCAATTTGGTATTTAATTGAGGGTTTTTAATTTGTTCTTTTTCTAGCATTTTTTTTAATAATAAACCCAATTTGTTGATCTTTTCTTTCCCTATTTTATGCAAGTAAGCATCTAGAGATATTAAATTGCCCCTTATAACCGCTTTCGCCATACCCCACAAATTTTGGTATGTAGTCTCATTATTGTCATTCTCTTGGATGAAATTATTGATTGTGTCTATGATTTGCTCTTTCACCCATTCATTGTTTAAAATTAGATTTTTTAATTTCCAATTAACTTTTGGTTTATTTTCTCCTGTTTATCCCTCTGCCTGTGTTAAACAAACCTGATATAAAGTTCTTCAGAGATATTTGCAAGCAGTGTCTAAATATTTCTGGATTCGTTGACTTGAAGATCAGTTCAGAGGCTTATTTTATTGTTGATTTGAGAGAAGATCAGAGGAAGAAGCAGAGAGTCATGTTTTCTCTCTGCCATCTTGGCTCCCCCCCCCCCATTTCATTTATTTCTGATGAAAAGAACAGAGCTGAACAACAAAAAAAAAATTGATCTCCAAATACTAAACTGAAGAGAAGCTTAAAAAGGTAAAAAAAAAAGAAATCTTGAGAATTATATCTCTTTTATGGGTATACTTAGAGAGTATAATTTCATTTTATTATGGTAATATGGGAAAAAAAACTGAGATGTGAAGGGGATTGGAGTGGAAAAAAAGAAAAGGGGGGGTAAAATAAGGGAAATTATATCTCATAAAAATGAAAAGAAGACCTATAAAAATTGAGGGAAAGAAGGGAAGGGGATGAGCATTGTTTAAATCTTACTCTAATCAGATTTGGCTCAAAGAGAGAATATCAGACATATTTGGCTTCAGAAAGAAACTTTTCTTACCTTATAAGGAAGTGAGAGGGGAAAGGGGAAAAGAAAGAGGTTGGCTAAAAGGAAAACAGAAGTAGTAGGGCAAATTTATAGGAAAGGGGAAGAAGTTGTAAAAGAGTAGGGTTGTTTGAAGGACATAGTGAACAGAGGTAAAATATTGGGGAGGAGAAAAGGGGGAAAGGAAAGAGAAAAGCATAACTTGAGGTAAATAAGATGGAGAGAAATACAGAATTAATCATTATAACTGTGAATGGCAATGCAATGTACTCTCCCATAAAATAGAAGCAGATAGCAGACTGCATTAAAAACCAGAATCCTACAATATGTTGTTTGCAAGAAACACATTTAAAGCATAGTGATACATCGAGTGTAAATGTAAAAGGCTGAGGCAGAATCTATTATGCTTCAGGTGAAGTTAAAAAAAAAAAAAAAAAAAGAGGAGTAACCATCTTGATCTCAGATCAAGCAAAAGCAAAAATAGATCTAATTGAAAGAGATAAGAAAGGAAACTATATCTTGCTAAAGGTTGCCATAGATAACCAAACAATATCAGTACTAAATATAAATGCTTCAAGTCGTATAGCATTTAAATTCCTAGAGGAGAAGTTAAGAGTGTTGCAAGAAGAAATACACAGCAAAACTATAATTGTCAGGGACTTCAACCTTGTTGTCTCAGAACTAGATAAATTGAGTCACAAAATAAATAAAAAAGAAGTTAAGGAGGTAAATAGAATTTTAGAAAAGATAGGTATGATAGATCTTTGGGGAAAATTGAATGAAGGCAGAAAGGGATATACTTTTTCTCAGCAGTACATAGAAAGTATAAAAAAATTGACCATGTATTGGGGCATAAAAACCTCATAATCAAATGTTGAAAGGCACAAATAGTAAATGCATTTTTCAGACATGATACAATAAAAATTACATGCAATAAAAGGCCAGAGGAAAATCGACCAAAAATTAATTGAAACTAAATAATCTAATTCTAAGGAATGAATGGATGAAAAACAAATCATAGATAAAATCAACAATTTCATCCAAGAGAATGACAACAATGAGATAACATAACAAAATTAGAGGGATATAGCCAAAGCAGTTGTTAGGGAAAATTTTATATCTCTTTCTCTCTCTTTTTTTTTTCTTTTTGCTGAGGCAATTGAGGTTAAGTGACTTGCCCAGGGTCACACAGCTAGGGAATGCTAAGTGTCCGAGATCAGATTTGAACTCAGGTCCTCCTGACTTCAGGGTGGTTCTCTATCCACTGCACCACCTAGCTATCCCAATTTTATATCTCTTGATATTTACTTGCATAAAATAGAGAAAGAAAAGGTAAATGAATGGGATTTGCAACTAAAAAAAAACTAGAAAAAGAACAAATGTGTAAAAACCCAAAATTTTTGAAAATAAAAGGGAAGATTAATAGAATTAAAAGTAAGAAAATCATTAAATTAATAAATGAAACTAAGAGTTTGATTAAAAAACCCAACAAAATAAATAAACCTTTAGTTAATTTGATTAGAAAAATTAAAGAAGAAATAAAATTTTTAGTCTCAAAAATGAAAAGGGAGAACTTCTTACCAATGAAGATCAAATCAGAGCAATAATGAGGAGTTAGTTTGACCAACTTTCTGTCAATATATTTGATAATCTAAGTGAAATAGAGGAATATTTACACAAATATAGATTGCCCAGTTTAACAGAAGAGGAAATAAATTACTTAAATAGTCCCATTTTTTAAAAAAGAAATGAAACACGCTATTAATCAACTCCCTAAGAAAAAATTTCCAGGGCCAGATGGATTTGCAAGTGAATTCTACCAAACATTTAAAAAACAATTAATTCAAGATTATTTGGAAAAATAGGAAAAGAAAGAATCCTACCAAATTCCTTTTAAGACACAGACATGGCACTGATATCTAAACTAGGTAGGGTGACAACAGAGAAAGAAAATCTTAAATAAAATATTAGCAAAGAGCTTACAGAAAGTTATACTCAGGATAATACAATACGACCAAGGAGGATTTATACCAGGAATGCAGGGCTGGTTCAATATTAGCATAATTGATTATATCAATAAACAAACTAACAAAAATCATATGATTATCTCAATATATGCAGAAAAGGCATCTGATAAAATCCAACACCCATTCCTCTTAAAAAACACTAGAGAGAATAGGAATAAATGGAGTTTTCCTTAAATGATTGGTAGCATTGGTTTAAAACTATGAGCAAGCATCATATGTAATGGGGACAAACTAGAACTATTCCCAGTTTAAAAAAAAAAAAAAAGAGGTGAATTGTTACCTTTAGCAATAAGATGAAAAATAAATTAAAGGAATTAGATATGGTAATGAGGAAACTAAATAATCACTCTTTGCAGATGATATGATGGTATACTTGCAGAATACTAGAAAATCAACTAAAAACTATTAAAAACTATTTCCAACTTTAGCAAAGTTGCAAAATGCAAAATAAATCCACAGAAATCATCAGCATTTCTATATATTACCAACAAAGTCCAGAAGCAAGATCTACAAAGAGAAATTCCATTTAAAATAACTGATGATAATCTAAAATATTTGGGAATATATCTGCCAACGATAAGTCAGAAACTATGTTAACACAAGTACAAAACACTTTCCACACAAATAAAGTCAGATCTACAGAATTGGAAATATATCAAGCAAATAAAATGAAAATACTGCCTAAATTAATCTACTTATTCAATGCAATACTAATCAAACTGCCAATAAATTATTTTACAGATATAGAAAAAAATAACATAATTCATTTGGAAGAATAAAAGATCAAGAATTTCAAGGAAATTAATGAAAAATGCAAATGAAGGTTGCCTAATTGTACCAGATCTAAAATATATTATAAAGGAATGGTTAACAAAACCATTTAGCACTGGCTAAGAAATAGAGTAGTGGATCAGTGGAATAGGTTAGGATCACAGGACAAAATAGTCAATGACAATAGTTATCTAATGTTTGACAAACCCAATGATCCAAGTTTTGGGATAAGAACTCAGTATTTGACAAAAACTGCTAGGGAAAATTGGAAACTATTATAGCAGAAACTAGGTAATGACCCACACCTAACATCATATGCCAAGATAAAATCGAAGTGGATTCATTATTTAGACATGAAGAGTAATACTGTAAGCAAATGAGAAGAACACGGGAAAATTGGAACACAAGATTTTGTACGACTCAATGTTGAAAAATTATCTTTGCATATGTTTTGAAAATAAAAAAATTTAAACAGAAATATTTTTTGAAAACTGAAAGCTGAAAAGCTGCTCTCCCTTCCTTCATTCCCATCCCACCCTGCATTGAGAAGGTAAGCAATTCAACATAGGCTCTATATATGTAGTCATATAAAACATTTTCATAAAAGTCATGCGGTGAAAAGAAAACAGATTCTCCCCCCCAAAAAAACCCTCAAGTAAAATTCAGAAAAAAAATTTAAAAATAACTTTCTATTTGCATTCAGACACAATTATGTCTTTCTCTGGGTATGCATAGCATTTTTCATCATAAGTTCTTCAGAATTTTATTGGATCATTGCACTGCAGAGAATAGCCAAATCATTCTCAACTTATCATGTTGCAATATTATTGTGATTTTTTACATAGCATATTTCACTTTCATTCCATGAGTATGAGATCATAGAAGGCTTTTCAGGTTTTTCTGAGAGCATCCCGCTCAGCATTTCTTATATAGTACAATAGTTTTCCATCATAATATCATACCACAATTTGTTTGGACATTCCTCAACTGATCTGAATCCCCTCAATTTTCAATTCTTTGTCCCAAGAAAACAGGTGCTATAAATATTTTTGTATATATAGTCTCTTTTTCTTTTTCCAATTATATTTTAATCTGGTTTGGGACATACTCAGGGATATATACAAGATGCATGTATGACATCTTTGGTTAGATAGGTAATGCTGAAACATTAAGAGATGGAGGGAGGAGAGGGAGGGAAAGAGAGAGAGACAGAGAGAGAGAGAAGGAAGAGGTAGAGAGAGGAAGGGGAGAAAGAGTGAATAGCAGAGTGGGAGAGGGAGAGGGGGAGAGAGGGAGAGAGAAAAAGAAGGAAAGAAGGAGAAAGTCAGACACACACACAAAAAAAGAGAGACGGAGACAAAGACAGAGAAAGAGACAGAGAAACAGAGAGAGACAGAGAGACAGAGACAGAGACATGGAGATAGAAATAGACAGATGTCTAGACAGGGAAATACAGAGAGAGACAGAGAAACGGAGATAGAGAGAGAAAGGAGGAAGTAAGAGGGAGGGGAGAAGAGAGTTAAAATGTTTGAGTCTTTTATATACACACTTATTCATTACTCAAAAGTCAATACCTGCAGTAAACAGGTATCCAAGCAGGATACCTGCATGTAATCTGAAGAAGAAATGGAAAAGGCCTCTTTATATCATATTTTCTCAAACAATCTCATCAATCTCCATAAGACTATGAGAGCAGGCAGAAAACATTATGTATACTCCAAGGACTTGACCATCATTGGCTAGTTCCCCCTTTAGATTATTACTATTACCATTGAAATTGATAATTGAAAAGATAAGAAAGAGCCAATTGAAAAGATAATTAATTAACAAAATAGAATATTATTCTTGTCAACAGCTATACTAAGAATTTCTCTTGGTGTGCTTTGTGATAATTTTTCACCTTATGGATTTTTATTCTAATTTTAAAACCCCTACAATTTCAAATGAAATCATTATTGAACATGCTTTTGCAGACAGCCCCTAATACTGTATACATCTAAGTCCCTTTCTGCTTTTTTTCTTTTTCTTTTTCTTTTTCTCAATGCATGGTATCTCTGTCTTTGCTTCTACACAAAGAAATCTTTTATTAATTTTTTAACATTTTAAAAATTGCAGACTTTTGTCTCAAAATTAAGTGGTGAATTCTCCAAATTTTACTTTTTTTTTTATTACTTATTATACCGAAACAATAGGCACTATAGAAATTCAGAGGATAAAGAGATACTGATTCTGAGGTGCTCATAGAGAAGATCAAAGAAATGGGAGTGATGACATGTTAACACAATCATGAAAATAAATAGAATTTGAATTGGTAGAAAGTTGCATGGTGTATTAGATAGAGCATAAGGCCTGGATTCAGAAAGACATCTTAATGAGTTCAAATTTGGCCTCAGATACTAGTTATTTGACTTTGCATAAGTCTCTTAATCCTGGTTGTTTCAGTTTCCTCATCTGTAAAATTAGTTTTAATAGCAAATGGCAAATCATTCCAATATCTTTGCCAAGAATACTCCAAGTGAGATCATGAAAAGTCAGACAAGACTGAAACAACACAACAACTACAATAAGGCTACAAGGACAATTTGGGATTAATTATGCATGGTCTTAAATCTCAGCCTGAAATGCTCAATACAAAATAATATTTTGTAAAGCATTTAGCACACTGACATTTTATACGCTATAAAAATGTAAGTTATTATTGCTATGGTATTTATTATTGTTATTTCCTGTGTTTCCCTTTTAAGAAGCTTGGAAAAACCTATGCCATCCTTGATACTAATCTTATAACATAATTATTTCTGTGGAGGACATATGTATAAATTTGAACTTAGAAAAAGATCATACTCAAATTAATTTTGAGGGGAAAAAAACTTATCAGTGAAGGATATCATTCAGCTCAAAACTGTCTATAGATATGCTACAGTATTACAGAATTTAAAACTTAGAGCCCTGTTGCCCATATTCCAACTGAATCACACTGTGGCTCTGGGTTCTATCAAACTAATTACCTTTTGTAATGCCCTACAATACAACAATATTGTAAAATACTTAGAGGGCCACTTTCAGAATCAGGATGACTAGGATTCTAGACTAGCCTCTCTTTATCTCACTGTCTCTGTCTCTGTCTCTGTCTCTCTCTCTCTCTCTCTCTCTCACACACACACACACACACAGACACACACAGACACACACACACACACAATATATATGGTCCTGGACAAGAACCACCTTTGTTCACTTTCAGTTACCTGTTTTAGCTGAAACACTTCCATGTAATAGTAAAGAGCAATGTATTTAATTCTGGGGAAATCTGCATCAGCTCTGATTTGACATATTGTGATGATTGCAGCAAACCCTTGATATTCTTTATATTTTCTTCCAGTAAAAGTAACAGAGAGGGAATTTGAAAATCCAATCAAAGTTGCATAAGAAAGGATTAGAACTCAACTGAGAAGAGCCATTCATTAAATAAACATTTTTTTTTTCTAAAAGAGTAACTATTTTCTGCATCTGAGACTATAGGATGGAGAGAAGATACTGGTTTTTGCATCAGAAGTTTCTTCTGAAATTTCACATACCTATAATAATGGGGTTAGTTGCTATTCCTGATTTTAAAGTCCTTAGTTTTATCAATTCTCTATACTTTTAAGTTTCAAAATTTTTGTATCTCCTTCAATTTTTCTTCTTTTGTATATATCTTATGATTGTTAATTTAATTATTATCTATATTTTAAAAGTACAGTCGCTTTTTTCTATTTTATTAAAATGATTTTCATTGGCATAAATTTTCCCTTTTATACTATTTTTCAGCATTCTGAAAGTGTGTGTATGTAAGTATGTATGCATGTATAGATCTATAACTATATATGTGTATATATTCATCCATTGTTATTGAATTATCTTTCACATTCATTATTTATTGTTTCTATGACCTGTTCTAGCTTATTCATTATTTGCTGTTGTTACATCTCTTGCCCTCATGTCCACCTCTGTATAAGATATTGGCATTGTCATTTCCAGCTCATTTAACAGATGAGGAATTGAGGCAAGCAGGATTTAGTGACTTGTCCAGAATCTCACAGCTAAATTTAAAATCATTAAGATGAGCCTTTTTTATTTTAAATTCAGCATTCTATCCACTGCACTACCTAGATGCCCCATTCATGATTTAATATTTCATGACTTTCTCTCACATTAATTATACATAATTGGATTATATTTTCTTTATTCATCATTAGCTATATTAATTTCTGTAAAGAATATATTTTATATTCCTTGAAAAAAAACAAACACTTGTTTATATCTCTTGAAAACAATACTGAATAAAATATTTAATGATACTACAAAAGGGTAAGAAATACACATTTTAAAAAAAAATTCCCATTCAGAGCTCACCATAAATCTGTTAAATCTATTTTATTTAGTAATTTGTTCAGCTTTACATTTTTTCTTATTTCTCTTTTGTATTCTCAGAGTATTTTTAAAATTTTCTGCTTTTTTTTTTTTTGCTTTTTGCTGAGGCAATTGAGGTTAAGTGACTTGCCCAGGGTCACACAGCTAGGGAATGTTAAGTGTCTGAGACCAAATTTGAACCCAGGTCCTGCTGACTTCAGGGCTGGTGCTCTATCCACTGCGCCACCTAGCTGCCCCAAGCTGCCCCAATTTTCTGCTCTATTGTATTATCAGGATCTTCTTGGACTTGACCTAATTTTAAAATTTCAGGACAGCTTCTATTCTGTTTGTACAAAAACATTAAATATTTTTCCTTTTTCATTGTTTTGGTGCCTTCTGGCACAATGATATGTCTTACTTATTACTTGGATTTATCATGTATTTATTTAAGCTCATGACATAAATTCCTATTTTTTAAAGAGTTGCTGAAACATTTTTTTATCTCCTCATTTTCACTCCTTATGTGTCTGTTATCAGTTAGGTTTTGATGCTTAAGATAATTATTGATCTGTAGATATTTCTCCAAGATTTCCTTTTCCTAACCATTCAAACATAACATGATATAATAGATAGAAAGCTGACATTGGAGTCAGCAAGCATTACAATACGTATTAGCTATATAATCATAAACAAGACACTTATACTCACTTCCCCAAGCAAAAATTTGAGAAGTTATCCAAGTGCATTGGTAGAGGCTATTTCCTCACTTGGAGTTTCTGACACTCATGAAATCCCAGGTCAAGTATAAAAAACAAAAAGGAAACTCTCACACACACACACAGACACACAGACACACAACCCATTACAGTATTACTTGTTAATCTTGGTTTGCCTTAGACTTTAACTATGCATCTTAAATTTGAATCATACTGAAAACCTGTATTAACAGATAATTACTTCTTAAAACTAAATTACTATCAATATAAATAAAATGTTTTAATTAATTATTTTGTTAAAAAACTCAATATTCAATAATGTTTGGAGAAAATAATACTAAATACTGCCAATGACAAATTAATTATGTTTGCAGGCCAATGATGCATTCAAAAATCACTTAAAATGTGACAGAATAACAGCCAATTCCTCTCTTAAGAAATATTTTTAAAAGAATATTTATTTACATGTAAAAGATGAGCTGTAATGAATGCACAAATAGATGAAAATAGGTACCCTATTTGCAAACCTTGGATGTCATAGGAATTTTTGCTCCTAGGATACAGATTTTAATACAGGTTGTGGGTGGTAATATAACATACTAGAATTGGAGAGGGAGCTTTCCTGAACTTAGAAAAACTTGTATTAAAATATTGCTTCTCACATATGATAGTTATCATTCTTTATAGGTAATTTCCATACTGATAGTTCCCCAAATAGAGAAAATCACAAGACAAAACTTCAAAAATAAATCATGGCATTTCATTCATCTTTGTATATGGCTTAACTTGCAAACTCTTTGAGGATGGGAACTTTCTTCTACTATGTTCTACATTCTATATATTTATGTATATAATAAATATATTGTTCAGTCATGTCTAACTCTTTGCATCCTCATTTGTTTGCTTGCTTTTTGGCAAAAATACTGGAGCACTTTTCCATTTCCTTCTCCAGCTCATGCTATAGATGAGGAAACTGAGATAAATGGAGTTAAGTAACTTCCTCAGGTCGCATAACAAGAAAATATCTCATCTTTGTGACTCCAGGTTTAGCACTAGATACACTCCAAATCCACCTTACAACGTAAGTTCTTTGAGGGTAACAACAGTTTGTTGTTTTCAAATTGTCCAGCACAGTGCCTTTGTTAACTGCTTTTACCTACAAAATTAGAATACATTGCCCAAAGTATGCTTTCAGTTTTTAAATGTATTTGTAAATCAAATTAGATGTTTTTTTAAAGTATAAATAAATGAAAATTTAAATACTGGAGAATGTTGAAATAAAGGAATGCTCATTTAAATTTTGTTGTTTTGTGGCAGCTAGGTAGTGCAGTGCCAGCTCTGAAGTCAGGAGGACCTGAGTTCATCTGGCCTCTGACACTTAACACTGCCTAGCTGTGTGATCCTAGGCAAGTCCTTTAACCTCAATTGCCTCAGGAAAAAAAAAATGTTGTTTTGTTGAGGTCCAGAAAAAGTTGGGGTCAAAAAAAAAGAATAATTAAAAGTGGAATTAGTATGGGGTTGCTAGGGACAGTGACCTGGAATCCCACCCAGAGGATAATTGCAGGGGAAGGGATAGATGAGGCTATCGTTAATGTCTCACAAACAGGTTTTCCTAGGATAAATACCAAAGGACATTTCCCCCAAATCCCTGCTTTTGTCTTCTCAAAGGAGATGGAACAACGGATAGAAGAGTGGCATTATACACAGTGAAAAGAACCTTCAGGTCACCTAGGATGCAAGCACCATAATGTTTAAAAGCATTAAGCATTGGGAAGAGAGGATGACAAGCAGAGGGGAGATGATCCTTAATCTTAAAATGTCTTAACCACAGAGCTTCACTCTATAAAGAGCTAAAAAGACCAAAATAAGTTTTGATCTTCTTTAGCAAGAACTCTGAGCCTGTTAAATTTTGCAAAAGAAGGCTTTTACCCAATTAGTAAAGTGTCAACAAAAACCAAAAGCAATGTAAAGACCCTGCCAGGTGGCTTATGTATAAAATCTCTCTGTCAGTCCTCCCTGGGTTATGTACTCCACCTCTGGATGGCCTTCAGAAGGGGGGAGTGGATTTAAAAGCCCTTTCAAGATTTACTTGGGCATAAACTGGGCAGACAAACAATTGCCATTTGTTTATTTTCCAATTCACACAAACCATTTCTCATTTGTGAGCCAGGAAAGGGTTAAGGTGCCAATTTTTTACTGACAGGGCCCTCAGAAGTAATTTAGTTGAATTTGCTTCCAAATTACATTATACACCCACAAAGAAATCATTAATCTCAACATTGACATTGTATGTTAGTAACATCTAAAATCCCATGTAGTCATCAAATATGAAACAATATCCAATAGAGTAGTTAACATTCATATAACATGTTTTATATTAAGCACTTTTGTAATCATGTGAGCTTCACAACAATCATTATTATTGCTCTTTATAAATCAGAAAACTGGACAGAGATAAAATAATTTGGCATAAATTACATAGCTAATACATACCTGCAACTGAGACATAGAATGATAGGCTTACCAAATACAGAGGTTTTCTGGCTTTCTCACCTCACACTGTCATGCTGAGTGGTGCCAGGGTTAGCCGGGTTCTTCCCAGGCAGTTGCTGTACAGAACCTGCTGAAGGCTGGGGTAACTGATGCCAGGATCTCCCATTGGTGGTAGTCCCAGGTTCCAGGGCTCAGGGAATACTGACCCCCCATTCCATCCCCATTCTCCCAAGCTGAGTTGCAGAAGTGCTTGGACAAGATTGTGTGCAATAAACTAGAACCATTCCCAATAAGATCAGGAGTGAAACAAAGTTGCCCACTATCACCATTACTATTCAATATTGTGTTAGAAATGTTAGCTTTAGCAATAAAAGAAGAAAAGGAAATTAAAGAAATTAGAGTATGTAATGAGGAAAACAAATTATTACTTTTTACAGATGATATGATTGTATACTTAGAGAATCCTAGAGAATCAATTAAAAAACTACGAGTATTAAATCACAACTTTAGCAAAGTTTCAGTTTGCAAAATAAGTCTACATCATCAGCATTTTTATATATTACGAACTAAGTCCAGCAACAAGAGATACAAAGAGAAATCTCATTTAAAATAACTTTAGACAATATAATTGTACACAAAAAAGAAAGTATTTGTAAATCTACCTGCAAGACAGAGTCGGGAACTACATGAACACACAATTATAAAATACATTCTACACAAATAAAGTCAGATATAAACATTTGGAAAAATGTCAAGAGCTCATGGGTAGGCCAAGCTAATAAAAATAGTAATTCTACCTACATTAATCTATTTATTCAGTGCCATACGAATCAAACTGCCAAGAAACTACTTTACAGAGATAGAAAAATAATTACTAAATGCATCTGGAAGAACAAAAGGTCAAGAATTTCAATGGAATTAATGACAAAATCCAAATGAAGGTAGCCTAGTTGTAAAAGACCTAAAACTATATTATAAAAAGTGGTCATCAAAACCATTTCAAGCTAGCTAATAAATAGCATAGTTGGTAAGTAAAATGTGTTAGGTTCACAAGATACAATACTCAATGAGTGGAATAACTGAGTGTTTAATAAAGCCAAAGGCCCTAGTTTCTGGGATAATAACTAACTATATAATAAAAATTTCTGGGAAAATTGTAAAATAGTATGGCATTAGAATAGTATGGCACTAGAAATAGGCATTGACTAACACCTAACACTCTATACTAAGGTAAGGTTGAAATGGGTTCATTATTTAGACATAAAGAGTGATGCTATAAGAAAATGAGAAGAAAAAAGGATAGCCTATCTCACAGATCTGTGAAGGAAGGAATTTATGTCCAAAGGACAATTAGAGTACAATATAAAATGCAAAAGTAAATTGATTAAATCAATTTAAAAAGTTTTTGTACAAACAAAACCAATGCAAGGAAAGCAGAAAACTGAAAAAATCTTGACACACAAGGGTTCTGATAAAAACCTCATTTCTAAGATATAAAAATAATTGATTTAAATATATAAGAATACAAGCCATTTTCTAATTGATTAATGGAAAAAGAATATGAACAGAAAATTTTCAGATGAAGAAATTAAAACTATTTCTAGTCATATTAAAAATGGTCTAAATCACTATTAAGCAGAGAAATGCAAATTAAGACAATTCTGAGGTACCACTACACACTTCTCAGATAGGCTAAGATAATAAATGTTGGAGGCGTTGTGGGGAAACTGGGACACTAATACATTATTGGTGGAGTTGTGAACTGATCCAACCTTCCTGGAGAGCAATATGGAACTATGACAAATGTTATCAAATTGTACAAAGTTTTTGATCCATCAATGTCTCAAATAGGCCTGTATTCCAAAGAGATAATAAAAAATGGAAAAGGACCCACACATGCAAAAATTTTTGTAACAGAGCTTTCTGTAAGTGTCAAGGAACTGGAAACTGTGGATGTCCATTAGCTGGAGAATGGATGAATAAGTTATGGTATATGAATGTTATGGAATATTTTTGTTCTGTAGGAAACGATAAGCAGGATGATTTCAGAGAGGCCTGGAGGGACTTACATGAACTAATGTTAAGTGAAATGAGCAGAAGCAGAAGATCACTGTATATGGCAACAAAAAGATTATAAGATGATCAATTCTGATGGATGTTTTTCTTGTCAGTAATGAGGTGATTTAGGCCAATTACAATAGACTGAGGGAAAGAGTCATCTACACCAGAGATAGACAGAGACTAAGTGTGGATCACAACATGGTAAAACATAGTATTTTCACTTTTTTGTTGTTTCCTTACTTGCTGTTTTCTTTCTCATTTTTTTCCTTTTTGATCTGTTTTTTCTTGTGCAGCATGATAATTGAGGAAATATGTAGAGAAGAATTGCACATTACATAATCACTGAAACTTTCACCTCCTAGACAGCTTTGGGGAATCAAGGGTCTGTGTCCAGAAATACTGAGAGAAACTCAGTGTATAAGGAATTCCAGGCCCCACTGTGCTGCAAAGACATGGTCTTGGAAGAAAAGGAATCAGCATAGCCAGTGAGTGCAGATGCAGTGGGGCAGGGATACTGCTGGCTTCTGGCATTTGCAGGAGGGTAGAACTTTTTTGATATGGGTTTCCAAGTCAGAAGGGAAAGGTGAAGGGAAGCCAGAGACACCCCCACACCCTCAGTATTAGGGGTGCTTACACTAATAAGTTCTCTTTAAAAAATTGAGCAGGGAAAGGAAAAAGAACCCAACCATAGAAACTTATTATAAGAATAAGGAAGAACAGAAGGACACTGAAGTTTAAAAAAATTCCCAAAAAGTAATGTTAAATGGCTAACTGCCCAGAAAAAAATGTATAGAGCTCAAAAATCTTCAAAAACTAAATGATAGAGATCAGAGGAAAACTAAATATGAATACAAATATGTACATATACTATCAATTGTATAGCACCTTCCAAAACCTATAATGAAATAAGGGTGGAAGAAATGAGATAAAGTGAAATACAGAAGTGTGTTTAGATTAATGGAAATAGAAGAAAGAGTGAGGGAAATGGAGGGAGAGAAGTTTTCTGTATAGTGAGAGAGTTTCTTTTCTGTACAGTGTTTTTTTCTTCTTTTTTGTACAGAGGTTTTCTGACTATTAACTAATAATCTATAAACATATACCTCCATCTCCCTAGAAGAGTCTATTAAAATATGTTTGCCAAATTCTAATTATTTGTTGAGGATTTTTTTTTTACAACTGCCCCCTGTCCTGTCTCAAATCTTAGCATGATTCATTTAAACTGCATAAAATGGTATTGTATGAGTGATGAACATATTTTCATGTATTATATTATTTAGGATCAGCTGTTCTGGAAATCATTCTCTGTTTCTAACTAGATCATAGTACTAAAATATTATATTTGAAGTACTTGGTATATACTTAGATAAATCAGTGCTGTGTATTCAAAGGCTAATTCTGTTCCTTGAATGAGTAATCGCAAAATGGAAGTAAATCAGTCCTAAAGAGTCAATTATGATGTTGCACTTTTATACAGAAGTATGAATTTTCAGTCCCAAAGGAGATGATCATGATTGAATAATATTATCTGTTGCCCTTACAACTGAGGAAAACAGGGTTATCTTGGAACGGATATTTTGATTGTGTGTGTTTTTTTTTTTTTCCTTTTGTTACTGAGAAGGTAGATCATGAACTTGATCTTTGCTATGGTTTTGATATAATATTTGTAGAAGGTTGATTGAAACCTCAATAAAGCCAAGTCTCTGATTATTGGAGTTTTATCTCATTAAGTTCTTTATCATATTTACAGAAACATTAACCAGCGAAGAATGGAAAATCATGGCAGGAAAGTAAGAGAAAAGGAGTCATCTTCTTTGCTGCCTTCTAAACTGATTTCTGGTCCATTCATATGCAGATGTGGCCAAAAGAAGAAAGAGAACAGATTCTAGTCTTTCACTCCTGTTATTCAATTCTTTCAATCTTGTTGGACTCTTTATGATCCCATTTGGGATTTTCTTGGCAAAGAATTTATGCCATTTCCTTCTCCAGCTCATTTTACAGATGAGAAAATAGAGGCAAGCAAGGTTAAGTGATTTACCCAGAATGACACAATGAGTAATTGTATGAAGCCAGATTTGATTTTAGTTTTCCTGATTCCAGTAAATAAATCTCCTATCTGTCCCTCTTACACTGTTATGCAACAATAAATCATCATAACCAGCACTATAATTCTAGATATGTTCTCTGATAGAATGTAATCATCTTGAGAGGAGGGCCTGGATCATTTTTGTCTTTGAATCTCCAGCTCCTTGGCACAAAGGAGGAAAATGATTAACACTTGTCTCTTTTATTCAAATAGCTTTTTTTTTTCATTACTAATTTTAATTGATAAAATTATGACATTTTAAATCTTACACATAAAAAACAACACCAAGAAAATTGACCTGGATGCCAGAAACTGTGTAAAGCAATCAAACGAGCTGTAAAAATAAATGTTTTAATTTGTTTTCTCTTTTCCAGTTAAATTGACAGTACAACACTTGAAATGTTATTCAAAATATAAGCATATGCCAAGATAAGAGGATAACAGATTGTGGCAGCTAGGTGGCTTAGTGGATAGAGCACCAGCCCTGAAGTCAGGAGGACCTCAGTTCAAATCAGGTCTCAGACACTTAAATCTTCCTAGCTGTGTGACCCTGGGCAAGTCACTTAACCCCAATTGCCTTAGCCAAAAAAAAAAAAAGAATAACATCTTTTAAATATTAATTCATTTGACAATAATTTATGCAACCCCTACTGTGTACTATGTATTTAAGTACTTAATTACAAAGGTGATGAAAATAGCATACGTATACCTAAAAATATTCCTCAATGTATCAGCATGTATCAGTGCAGGCCTATTATATGCTACACAGATAAAAGAAGAAAGATACTAATGGGCAAAACTCTAAATGCAATTCTCTAATTGATAAATGGTCAAAGGATATGAACAGACAATTTTCATATGAAGAAATCAAAACTATTTGTAGTCGTATGAAAAGATGCTCTAAATTACTATTGATCAGAAAAATGCAGATTAATAAAACTCTGAGATACCATTACACATGTGTCAGATTGGCTAAAACGACAGGAAAAGATAATGACAAATGGAGGTGATGTGGGCAAACTGGGACGTTGATACATTGTTGGTGGAACTGTAAATAAATCCAACCATTCTGGAGAGCAATTTGGAACTATACTCAAACAGTTATCAAACTGTGCATACCCTTTGACCCAGTAGTGTTTCTCCTGGGCCTGTATCCCAAAGAGATCTTAAAGGAGGGAAAGAGACCCACATGTGCAAAAAATATTTGTGGCAGCCCTTTTTGTAGTGGCTAGAAACTGGAAACTGAATGAATGCCCATCAATTGGAGAATGGCTGAATAAATTATGGTATATGAATGTTATGGAATATTATTGTTCTGTAAGAAATGACCAGCAGGATGATTTCAGATAGGCCTAGAGAGACTTGCATAAACTGATGCTGAGTGAAATGAGCAGAACCAGGAAATC
>JAJPUD010017294.1:0-13743 GCA_023553655.1 Myrmecobius fasciatus | reverse complement strand
TCATAAAAAATCACTAGTGATTAGAGAAATGCAATTAAAGTAACATATCTATGAGATTGACTTATATGACAGAAAAGAAAAAAATGGTGGGAATGTGGAAAAATTGAGATACTGATGTACTTTTAGTGGTCTTGTGAACTGATCTAAGCATTCTGGAGAACAATTTGGAATGACGCTCAAAGAACTATAAAACTGCCTATATTTTGGTGTAGCAATATCACTATTAGGTCTACATCTCAAATAAATTTATTTTTAAAAAGAGAAAATGATCCATTTGTACAAAAATAGTTATAGCAGCTCCTATTTTATAGTTGCAAAGAATTGGAAATGAAGAAGCAACTCATCAATTGGTAAATGTCTGAACAAGTTGCGGTTTATGATTTAATAGAATATTATTGTGCTATAAGAAGTGATGAGCAGGCTGATTTAAGAAAAAGTCTAGAAAGACAGATATGATATGATGCAAGATGAAATGAGCAGAACCTGGAAAATATTGTACCCAGTAATGGCAATATAATATGATGAGCAATTGTGAATGACAGCTCTTCTTATTAATACAATAATTGGAGACAATTCCAAAGGACTCCAGATGAAAAATGCTTTCTCCCTCCAGAGAAAGAACTGATGGAATCTGAATACAGATTAAAGCATGCTATTTAATCTATCACTATTTTCATTTTTTCCCATTTGTGTCTATGTCTTCCATAATATAACTAATATTGTAATATGTTTTGCATGATTGAACATATATAACCTATATCAAATTGCTCCCCTCTCAGGGTGGGAGGAAGTGAGGGAAGCAGGGGGGAAATTTTGGAATTCATCCTTTTAAATGAAAATTTAAAATCATCCTTATATGGAATTATCTTTCTATATGATTGTGTTGACATGTAGTTGGGGAAAATCTTTATATATTCATGGTTAACAAGCAAGAACTAAATAAATGGAGAATGAAAGTTACAAAAATGTATTTTTTCTTTTTTTTTGGTCATTCTTTTAGTTATGGTAGTTATTTCAAATACTTTTTTTGCTCATAACTCAGTCTGTACATTTTCTTCCATTGATTTCTTCCCCTAATATTGTCATCCACATTTATATCTTCCCATATGTGAAGGTGATATTCCACTCCTATTTTCCTATTACCCTCTTTTTTGCATTTCTTCCTTTCATTTTCAGAGCATTCTTCTACAGTGATATATTTAATTTTATTGCTTAAAATGTATTTCATTTGTCAAGAGAAAAATAATAAATTAGTCAAAAATAAATCGTACTATGACTTTAAGCCATTGTGATTGTGCAGTAAGCCATAACATGAAAAAAAATGAAACATTTAAAACTCACAAACAAGGTTGTTTATGAATGAAAACATTCAGTTTGACATGTCTGCAACATCCACAATTTTCTACCTAGTTATAAATTGCCTGTTTGTAAATGTTTATTATTTTTCCCTCAGTATTTTTCTTCTATCTTCCTTCTCAAAACAGGCTTGAACATTATGCTATCCACATTCATCACACAGAATACTGTGCCTGAATAAAACTATAAAAAACTAAATGACTAATGTTGTGATGTGATGTGTCATTTTTTAAATGAAATACTATAGAAATGAATTTCTTTATAATAATTAAGATTCAGTATAGTCCCAAAGTATCGAGAATTGTTCATGTGTCTTTGTATCTGTCTTTTTGTATGGGCTTTGATTGTTTCTTTTTTTTGTTTGTTTGTTTTTTTGCTGAGGCAATTGGGGTTAAGTGACTTGCCCAGGGTCACATAGCTAGGAAGTGTCTGTCCTCATATTTGAACTCAGGTCCTCCTGACTTCAGGGCTGGTGCTCTAACCACTGTGTCACCCAGCTGCCCCCTGATTGTTTCTTAAAATAGAGGTTTTATTTCTTTTTCCATTTTGATTTCCTCCAACTTGTCCTAAGAGACCATATAGAAACTAAAAATAAAACAAAACTTTAATGAGACAAGATAGTAGACTGAAGACTGAACTCTCTCAGTATTCCTCTTCAACCAATTTTAAAATAGTGAACCAAATCATAGTTTGGGTGTAGACAATAAAATGTCAAATTAGGTCATTTTTTTTTTCCCTCACCAAAACAATTTAGGAGATTGACATTGGGATATGGCTAGTAGCTTTGAGTACACACAACAGCATTAGCAATAGTGGATTTTGAGTGTGGCAACATCAGCAGATGTGAGAACAATTGATCCAGGAGCAGTAAAGAAATTAGATAAATGGTCAAAAAGAGATTAGGGGGAGCCTGAGTTACCATTGAATGCTGGAAAATTGAAATTTGAAATTTGAAAATTAATTGTCCATATATAATTTGGAGCCACAGTTCCAGTGTGGAGAAGAAAGTTTGTAGTTCATCACAAAGGAGAATTGGGCCTAGTCATAGTTCCAGAGATGAAAAGAGTGCTAATACTTGCAGTTAAAGTGGAACAGGGGTTCTTCCAGGCATAGCTCAAGAGAGCAGTCACACACCTATTCCCAGATTACACTACTTAGCAAGCACCAAAACCTTACAGATTCCCAGAACTACCTGTAATAACAAAAGCAAGACAAAGGTTGAAGCTTGAAACAACACCTTCTCACCCCAGATGACTAGAATCCAAATTTAATATAAAGTTGAAAGTCAAGAAATAGTCCATAAAAATAGGCAATCAACAACCACACAAACAACAACAACAACAACAAAAACCAAAGCATAAAAAACTATTATGGGTAGTAAATGGGAAGGAAAGGAAGATCAAGATGTTAACTCAAAATACAATATAAAAACATCAACAAAAGAAGGCTAAAAGAAAAACAAAAAATGGACACACGCCCAATGATAATTCCTAGATGAATTAAGAAAGAGATGAGTAAAGGAAAACAATGGAAAAAGAAATGAGAGTGATGCAAAAATAAATACAAAAACTCTTTATACCTTAAAATCTTGGACAATAAGAAGCCCCTAAAGTAAACCTCCCTCTCTGGAGTATACAATGACCAAAAAGAGGCCCATAGAAATATTGAAGCCTTCTTTACCCATCAATGAGGTGAAATCCTAAATTCCCAGAAAAAACAAAAAACAAACAAACAAACAAAAAACAACTAAAATATGCTTCAGAAACTTCTTAGAGTTCTGCAGCTGGAAGAATCATCAGTTCAGGTGAATCATTATGAAACATAATCTGATTATAGAAAATAAAAATCTGATTAAGAGCAGATTGTAAAAATGAAACATTCCTTAAGCTGTTCATTTGTTTTAAAGAAATCTAATGAAGAAAATGGCAAGAGAATAATCCTTTATCTGAGGAAATATTAACTGTGACTCGCTGAAAAATTGACTAGGGACCTTCAGACCCTAAAAGAACCTGAGATTGTTGCAGCCCAAAGTACATGAGAGATCTCGGGATTGCCTGCTTTCCCCTGGCCCTCCACCAATCCTTATCTTCCATGGACTATATATCAATTTGTTTCCATCTGTAAATATAAAGAGTAAGACAGACAGACAGACAGATAGAGAAAAACAAAGAGACAGAGAAAAATAATAACCTGGTAAAAATGTTCAAAATATTATTGAAGTCAACATCTTATAAAACAAAAACAAACAGAAAAACAAAAGCAGAAAATGAGAATTGGCTAAATGGAAAAAGAAGATACCACAAATAACATGAGTAATATGAGCTGGCTGCACTATCTAATAAAAAAGGAACTTTGGAGAAGGATAATTGTACCAAAAAATGTTAGGGAAATGCAAAGGTGGTTTACTCACCTAATGAGCAAAAGATGACAGATGCATAGCTTCACTCTTCCAGGGATATCTTTGCAACATTAGAGAAACTAAGATTTCTATTAATTATTGGATGGACTCCTCTCAAAAAACTCATGAGAGGATTTGGACAAAAGTTGAACAAGATGGGAAAGCATGAGTGTCATTATAAGGTGTATATCCCAAAGAGATCATAAAAAGAAGGATATGGACCTACAAGTACAAAAATGTTTATAACATCCCTTTTTATAGACAAGGAAACTGACTAGATATCAGTTGAGGAATGAGTTATGGCACATGAATGTAATAGAACATTATTGTTCTATAAGAAATGATAAGCAGGCTTATTTCAGAAAAGCTTAGGAAGACTTACATGAATTGATGTTGCACAAAGTAGAACCAGAAAACATAGTATATAGTAATGAGATTGTGTAATGATCAACTATGATGGATGTGGCTCTTCTCAACAATTTGGGGGTTCAAGGCAATTCCATTAGAATTGGATTTGATCATAATGGAATATTACTGTGCTATAAGAAAATACAAGCAGAAAGATTTCAGGGGGTGGGGTGGGGAATAAAAAAAAAAACTTACATGACATGATACAAAACTTAAGTGATCAAAACAAAGAGAACATACCAGTAATGGCAATCAATATAGCATAATTATCAGTTAAATTATTTAACTATTCTCAGCATGACAATGATCCAAGACAATTCCAAGGAACTTATGATAAGAAATAATATCTATCTCCAGAGAAAGAATGGATAGAGCTCAAATGCAGATTAAAGTTACTACTTTTCATTTTATTTTTTCATGTATTTTGTCTGTTTTCTTTCATAGCATGATTAATATTGAAATATACATTTACATGATTGTCCATGTATAATATATATTAAATTGCTTATGATTTCAGGAAGAGGAGACTGCAAAAAAGGAAGAAAAGCATTTGGAAAGGAGAGAGATCTCTCCATAAATAAATTAACAATACTATTCTTAAATAAAAGTAGGGAGGAAACCCCTCTACTTACCAAACTCTAGTGTTGAGTTTCTTAAGATAGAAAGGTTGAAAAGGGGGCAATATTTTATTCATTGTACACATTTTAAATACATATTATAAAGGGAGGACACCTTCTTCAAAGTATTGCTTCCCTATATCTAAATTAGCCAAGCACTGGCAGCTTCAGTCTTGGAAGCCCAATCAAGTTAGGTTCTTATGGATATTCAAGTTGCCTCTTTTATAATTATAAACATTTTGATAATAGTATATATTGAGTGTATTATTCCCTCGGAGACTATATCCCAATGCATACTCACACAAATAATCTCAGGGGATGGCTGGCTATACAAATGTGTCAGAATACAATAACTTATGTAGACTCCAAGATAGATATATAATCTCCTTTTATATGGGTTATTCACCTGTTCAATCTAAACTATTAGGCTTTTAATTCTATTCTCACTTATAAATACATAAGAGAGATAGAGACAGCACCTATAACTAAATTGGTATAGGGAATTTCTCTATGGAAACATTGTCACTTTTTTTGCAATTTATTATCATAGAGTTGCCTAGAGCACTGAGAGTTTAAGTAGTTTGTCACATAATCATTATATTTTCAATAGAGGACTGTAACTCTTTGTCCTGGACTCTAAAGTTACTTTTTAGCGAACATAATAAACTGTTTTTAAAATGCATACATACATAGATACAAACACATGCATACTTACATACATTCATATATTATATATATGTGTGTGTGTATATATTAATGAAAATATATGTATAAAGATATGTGCTATCTACTGATATAATCTTATTCATCTATTTCAAACCTATTGTTTTCAACAATATTCTTGCATAAGTTTGAAAAACAGAGTCAACTATATTTTGTCAATTTTACAAATTAAGTGCTTAGAGAATTATTTTGGCATACTTTCTCCAATGATTCTTGCTGGATCAAGTTGACAAGGTGAAAAGAATTAATTGAATTGAGTGCTCTAAACTCTAAAGCATTAATTAAGGAGTTTAGTGCCCAGATGCAAACTTTATAGAGCAATGTTTGTAATTTATCTTGGTTTGAGAATATAGCACCAGCTTGAACACATTTGATTTGAGGCTTTAGGAATTATTAATATTCTAAGGATTAGCTGATTTTAGGATTAATTGTAAGTTTTATTTTGCAGCTCTTTGAATTACAAAATTCTCTCTACTGTATTTTTTTGTTATAAAATACATTTTTAAAAATTTTTGTAACTATATTTTAATCTCTATTTTCTTAAATAAATTCATATTAAGAAAGACCTTGTTCATAAAGAAAAAAATATAAAAAAGACCTAAAGTAATGTAAATTATATATAAATAATAAATATATACATAATGAATAATATAAAATATAAATAATATAAAAATTAGATTTTGAAGTAGCCTTAATGACCAACTAGTACCATCCATATTCAAAGAAAGATTCTTCAGGACAGACAGAAATAATTCAAATAAAAATGAGATTAGTTAAGTGAAATTCTATATGCTAAGAATTATTTAATGTTGTGCTAGAGATCTAAATGGTTCTTACCAAGCTAGAGCACTTCAAGTGTGGGCTCATGATGAATAGTACGACTGTTGCTAGAGAATCAACCTAAATCTGGAATAATTCATCACCAGATGTTACCTGTTCTTTCATTTATTTTTTTTTAAATTACCAAGTACTTTCTTTTTTCATATCACTGAGCTAGATTATATGAATTTTATGATGTTCAAATAGAGCATGGCATATGTCTTATGAAGTTTACATTATAGTTGATGAATATTACACAAATATAACCAATACATAAATAATTATATGTTATGAACACTAAGAAGTTAAAAAATAAAATGTTAGATGAATTAGAATTAAGAGTATTAAAAAAAATTACCTCCAAATGAGAGTGGGGGCATGGAAAAATCAGGTAGTATACACACTAGTAACAATGAAAATTAAATATTTAAGTATTTTAGTCATACAAACACGTGTGTATTGATATCTGTATCTACATATATACTTGTGTATACATCTGAACATGTGTTTACATATCATAAAAACATAAAATACCTTTATTATGTATAACTACATAATACTGTGTATAGGTATACATGCATATATGTATATGTGCGCATATTTAATTCTTACCAGCAGAACTGTTCTATAATGACTTAAACTATATTTTTTCCTAATAAAAAGGCCAATAAAATACCAAATTTATTAATGCAAAAGTTAGCATCCTAGAAATTAATTAACAAACAGCAAATAATTGTAATGTAAGACTTATACAGATAAAGTTTTCTGGCTCTATTACAAAATTTGTGTATTTCCAGGAATATCACATTATAATTATGCTAAAACCTAAATTTTTAATATTTACTTCAGCATTTCCAATATCTAGTCTTTCATGGAAATGGATACTCTTTCCACTAACATATATGTTGGCTCTTTCATATTTTAGGGAATTTTCTTTATGACTAGTTTTGGCTATTTTATTAATCTGTTAAAAAAACAAAAAACAAAAAACAAAACAAAACAAAAACAAACAAACCAAAAAAACCTTTCTGTTGGTGACCTTCTCCAAAATTGGGCAGGAATTTAGAAAATCATCTTGTGATTCTTTGCCAAAACTATACTCAGAGCCTTTGCACACTGTTAGAAGCTGTCAAATTCCTCTAACAATTATTTACCTTTGTCCTGTAATGACACATGAGATGGAAATAAGAATATCTATTTTAAATAAATAAATGTTTTATATATATATATATATATATAAAACAATAAAATAAATTAAAAATTAACATATAAAATAACAAATAAAATAAATTAATAACAAAACTTGCTTTCTGTTCTCAATAAATCAAGCCATTTCATGCAGTTTTTACTTGTAAAAAATCCTTTCATCATTAAGGTACAGACTTATGCACTGTGACTACAAATCTGGATGTATATATGAGCATAGTTTTAGAAGATGTATTTAAGTAGATGGAATTATTAAAGTGGTAAATAATTCCCAATGGTAGTAATAATGTAACAACTTTCTTCTAAGGTTAAAGCCTTGTAATGTTCCCATTATCTTCTTGGGCATAGGAAAACATTAAAATAATTTCAAAATGCTGAGCATTATTTTAGTAAATATTGTTTTAGCTATCGTTTTTCAATGTTATTGCTTTGAAACAAAAAAGTCCAATGTTTCAGTCTTTTTAACACTTAGTTACAATTATAATTGCTTCCACCAAAATAAGAGTGGCTTAGTTTTTGTTGTTGACAATTTAAGTAACTGTCAATGAAAAATTGTTGAGATATTATTATTCAACAATAAGAACAATCATAAACTAAACTTTATATAACTTACTAAGGTTTGGAAAATATTTTCTATACAACAACCCAGGTAAAAGGCAGGTAAAAGCAATATTATTCATTGTAATTGAGAGATGACAAAATTGAGATACTAAGGTCTCAAATGATGTGCCTATGATTAATTTTCTGTGAGATGGGGATTCATATTCAGTTCTTTTGACACCAAATATTTATTAGACTACTTAAATCCCAGTACTACAAATGGTTAAATAAAACATATCTACTCATTAATTCTAACCAAATTAAACTCAAATGATTAATTCTGATTAAATAGTATTTAAACCTGCATTTGTTAATTACTCATATAATAGCAAATATGAAATTGTAGAGGTAAAATTAATGAACATATCAATAAAATATGGGCTAATCAGGTGCCAAAAATGAGGAATAACCCAGGAACCACAATGCTGTCTTCATAATATTAGAAAAAAGTGAGAAAAGTCTGTTGCACATCAAGCAGATCTTGTGAACTTAAAGGACAATATGGAAAAGAAAAAGTTGTACAGGGTTGATAGACATGAATTAGTTCTAATTTGTATTCCTGGAGGAGATAGACTTTGATAAAATATTTGAGTATTCTAATTTTTGGAGAATATTACTTTTGTTAATGTGGAGATTTTTAAACACAAATAGATGCTTCTAACAACCTATTCTACTGGTAATTGTAGTTTTCTGAACTAAAAAAAAAAAAAAAACTTTTGAAACTTTCAAGGATTGACAATATGGGTCCCACTTTTTTCAAAAAATAATTCAGGTTCTACTACTATATGAAGCCATTTCCAGTCCCTTTCACCCTTCAAATTATTAATATTCATCATCTCTTAAAATTAATTGTACAATTTTGAACAATTGTTACATTTACTTAATAATATAAGATGATAGATTTGGAGTGGGAAAAGAAACTCAGAAACCAGTAGATAGAATACCATTACTTAAATTATTCCATTAATTTACATGAAATTAAAGTGGAAGGGTTGTGACTTGTTTCAAGTCATACAGATAGTGATTATAAAGAAAGAACACGAATCCAGATTTATATTATTAAAGATTATTTGGATCCATTATATCACCCTCAAGACTCTCCAAGAATGCTGAACATGGCTACAAGGAATTTTGGGTTCTCTTATAATTTACATCCATCACAAATATTTGGATTTAAACAGCACAATGATGCATTTTCTAAAGAATACAATAAATAATAATTCATACCACCAGAGTATCATGTCTATTGCTCTTTACTTAGGTAAGCTTAAAATTAATCTAAAATTTCCCAAACATGTTTGTTATATAGTCATTTGCCTAAGACCTACATTCACCTGGACACTTCTAATTTATCCAGACCCAACATGTGAATTCCCAATGATTAGTTTTTCATTCCAAGCTACTTAATAATGTTATTACTATCTTCATCTATAAAATAAACTGCAGAAGGAAATGTAAATGTAAAAAATATTTCAATATTTTTGCCAAGAAAACACCAAATGGAATCCCAAAGTGCAATTCTCTAAGAAAAAAGAACTATGTGTCATATATAGAATGCTTACAGATATGAATGAACACAATTAACTCTCATTTTTTTTTTTTTTTTTTGCTAAGGCAATTGAGGTTAAGTGACTTGCCCAGGATCACACAGCTGGGGAATGTTAAGTGTCTGAGAAAAGATTTGAACTCAGGTCTTCCTGACTTCAGGGCTGGTGCTCTATCCACTGCACCACCTAGCTGCCCCATTAACTCTCATTCTTAAAAGACAATTCAAGCATCCTTCTTCCTTCTGCCTCCATTCTCCCATGATGTGACCACAAGCAAACTCAAAATTTATGTTTAGAATTTATTTTGGAACTTTATTCTTCCAAGATAACAGAGGCAGTGTCCAAATACTATCATTCTCTCTATTCTTCCCAATAAGCCCTAGTCACTTGAATCAGGAGCAGAGAAAGAGGGTCCTCAAAACTCTCTGACTTTTTATTAAAAACAATTCTAATTTAAAAACCCCATTGGCATAGGAATTTTTGATAGAACATACTTATAGACATACCCTACCTGAATCTCAAAAAACAACCCAAATTTGTTGATACATCCTAGTCAAAGAGAAGAATAGAGAACAAGGAGTAATTAAAGTAGTGTGCAAGTACATGCATCTGAACACTAAATATGAAAAACTGAAGACTAGAAACCATTGGAGCTAAGATGATACTGAGTAAAGAGAGACATGATGATATCGCACAAGAGGAAAAGGGAGAGGCATCTAGCAGCAAAGGGAGGAGGGACTGTGAAGTGAATGACAGATGAACTTTTTTATATATTTATAAACACATCAATATGTATTTTCAACTTAGTGAAAAACCTAATGGACAAAAGCTCTAAGAAAACTGAAAATACAAAGATGTATTTTAAAAAGATGGTTAAAAAAACCAGAAGGAAAAGTGAATATTAAATCCTCAAAAATATGAAGTTTTCTAAGTAAATATTATAGTACAAAAGAAAATGAAGATATGCCTGAAGAAATGAAAATTCCTGTGTACTCTTGAGATAATACGGAATAACCAGAACCCCAAGATTGACTTAGAAAAGGAATGAAATCCATAAAAGACTACATTAAGAATGAATATAGGTCAGAACTTAGAGATATCAGTACAGGATTTAAAAATAACATAAACAACTCAATCAGTAGTTAAGGAGGAGGAGAATAATGTTGAATTCTGCTAAATAAGTGAGAGATAAAAATTTGAAAAATAAAAATTCTAGCAGAAGAGAAATGGAAGTCAATAGTGCAAAAAGAAAAATTCACATGTGAATTAAATGCAGGTCAAAGAAGCTCACCTTGAAGACAGTTTGTGAAAATAAAAGAACAACAAACAAATAAAAACATGATTAAAATAATAAGAGAATCCTATCTACTGCTTTTGAGTACCAACATTAAAACAGCAATCAAGAAAAACTAGAGGGGGCTGAGCCAAGAAGAACTCTGGAGCAAGTCTATTTCAGACAGGCAGGGGATCGGGCCACTTGCTGAGCTCAGACACTAGCGTGCAGCCGGGGTAGAAGACCGGGGCTGTGACTGAGCCTGAAAGATTCTAGGCACACAGGAAATCCCTGGGAGATGCTTGGGCCACTTTGCTATGCTTGTGGGCAGGTGCTTTGGCAGATCTGCCTTTAGTAAAGGGTGGATTGAGAGCAGCTGAGACCTAAAGCGGACCTAGTCCAACTAGCCCACACCAGAAGTCAACTACTGGAACTACCCCAGGCCAAATTGAAACAGCTGGGCATCCCCTGCCTTAATCAGACCTCAAGCTCTAAAAAGTGAGGAAGAAGCAGAAGAGAGATCTCACCATAGACAACTTTTACAGAGAGAAATAGGGGCAGACCTCAGACCCTGAGGTTCCTAAGGGGAAAGCAACCCCATAGAAAGCCACAAAGGTGGACATGAGCTGATTCCCATTTCACAAGGCTTTCCTGGAAAATTGCATAAAGAATCTCAAAAGAGAGTTAGAAGAAAAATGGGGAAATGAAATGAGATCAGTGCAAGAAGGACATAATGCCCTGAAAAAGAGATATTAAAAAATCACCAATTCACTGGAAAACAAAAATGGTGAATTGAAAAAAAAATCATCAATTCATTGGAAAATAAAAATGGTGAACTGGAAAAATACAACAATTTAATGAAAAACAAAATTGTTTAATTAGAAAAGGACAACAATTCACTGAAAAATAAAATTGGCAAAATGGAAAAAGAATGCAATGAACCAAAAAATTCAATTGGCCAATTACAAAAGGAGCTAAAAAAGATAACTGAAGGAAATAATACCTTAAAAATTAAAATTGAACAAATAGACTTCATGAACTCAATAAGACTTCATGAATCGGAGTGGAGCCAAGATGGTGGAATGAAAACTTGACTCTGTAACCTCCTCTGACATTCTATCAAATCAACAATAAAATAAGCCTCTGAAGTGATCTTTAAGTCAACGAATCCAGAAATATTTGGACACTGCTTGCAGAAGTTACCTCTGACTATGCCCAAAAAGTTGTCAAACTGTGCATACCCTTTGACCCAGCAGTGTTTCTACTGGGCCTATATCCCAAAGAGATCTTAGAGGAGGGAAAGGGCCCCACATGTGCAAGAATGTTTGGGGCGGCCCTTTTTGTGGTGGCTAGAAACTGGAAACTGAAGGGATGCCCATCAATTGGAGAGTGGCTGAATAAATTATGGTATATGAATGTTATGGAATATTATTGCTCTACAAGAAACGACCAGCAGGACGATTTCAGAGAGTCCTGGAGAGACATGCATGAACTGATGCTGAGTGAAACGAGCAGAACCAGGAGATCATCATACACAGCAACAACAGTATTACATGATGATCAATTCTGATGGACATGGCTCTCTGCAACAAAGAATTGTCTCAAGCCAGTTCCAATTGTTCACTGAAGAAAACCATATACACCCAGAGAGAGGAAAATGAAATATGGACCACAACGTAACATTTTCATGATCTCTATTGACATTTGTTTGCATTGTGTTGCCTTTCTCTGATTCTTTTTTTTTTTCTTGTAGATAGGATTTTTCTTGCATAACTTCTCAAGCATTTCAACATTATTAGCATGTAGTGGACTTCCTGCCATCTAGGGGAGGGGAGGGGACTGGGGGTAAAATTTGTAATGGAAAGCTTTGTAAAGATCAATGTTGGGGAACTACCCATACATATGTTATACAAATAAAAAGCTTTAATAAAAAAAAAAACTGGAAAAAAAAAAAAGAAGTTACCTCTGAAGAACTTCATAACAGAACTGTTTCACTCGGACAGTGGGGCAAACAGTTTACTTGGTGCAGTCCGGAAGTGAGGGCAGAGAACTGGGTGGGACTCAGCTCAGCCTGGCAAAAACTCCAAACTGCAAACTGCAAACCCCTGGGGTTTATCTGAGGCACTCAGTACACTCTGCCCTGATTGGGCGCAGAGGTTCTAGTAGATTTGCCTTTTTTAAGGAGTAAATCAGGGAAAGTCCTAGCCACATCAGGCAAAGTCCTAGCCCCACCTGCCCAACAATAGAAGTTAATTAGCGGAATTGCCCCAGGGCAAACTACTGCAGCCACTACTTCTCTAGCCTTAAAAATACCCCCACGCTGTCTAAAAAAATGAAGAGGCAAAAGAGAGCTCTCACCATAGACAGCTTCTATCAAGAGAAAGAAGGGCTGACCCCAGATCCTGAGGGTCCTTTATACAAAACTCCAGAGGAAGTTATTAAGGACCATCACTGGTCCCCTTTTCAAAAGGCCTTTCTGGAAGATTGCATAAAGAATCTAAAAAGAGAGCTAGAGGATGAATGGAAAAATAAATGGAAATCAGTGTAAGAAGGATACAATTTCTTGCAAGAAGGATATAATGCCCTGCAAAAGAGATATGAAAAAGACACCAATTTATTGAAAAATAAAATTAGTGAAGTGGAAAAAGAGTGCAATGAACAAATTGGCCAGTTACAAAAGGAGCTTAAAAAGGTAAGTGAAGAAAACAACACTTTAAAAATAAGAATTGAACAAATGCAAGTGAATGACTCAATAAGACTTCAAGAATGAGTCAAACAAAAACAAAAAAAAATGAA
>JAJPUD010017293.1:19799-31660 GCA_023553655.1 Myrmecobius fasciatus | reverse complement strand
TCTAAATCTTTTTTAATCTCTTCAAGCTTTTTGGCCAAATTTGGAATGTCATAGTTCTGCGCCAGATACATCCCCACCACATTGCCAAGTGTAAATCCTAGCAAAAACTGAATCATGGTGACGGAGATGGAGGCGACAGCAGCAACAGCAGCAGTTGAAGTAAGAGCCCGACGGCATTTTTATATATTACCAACAAAGTTCAGCAGCAAGTGATAGAAAAAGAAATTCCATTCAGAATAACGGATGATAGCATAAAATATTTGGGAATCTATCTGCCAAGAAAATGTCAGAAACTATGTGAACTAAACTACAAAACACTTTCCACACAAATAAAATCATACCTAGTCAATTGGAAAAACATTAAGTGCTCATGGGTAGGCTGAGCGAATATAATAAAAATGACAATACTACCCAAACTAATTTACTTATTTAGTGCCATCCCAATCAAACTCCCAAGAAACTATTTTACAGATCTAGAAAAAATAGTAGCAAAGTTCATTTGGAAGAACAAAAGGTCAAGAATTTCAAGGGAATTAATGAAAAAAAAAAAAGACAGATGAAGGTGGCCTTGCTGTACCAGATCTAAAACTATATTATAAAGCAGCGGTCATCAAAACCATTTGGTACTGGCTAAGAAATAGAGCAGTCGATCAGTGGCATAGAATAGGATATCAGGACAAGCTAGGTAATAACATTAGCAATTTAGTGTTTGATAAACCCAAAGACCCCAGCTTTTGGGATAAGTACTCACTATTCGGCAAAAACTGCTGGGAAAATTGTAAACTAGTGTGGAAGAAATTAAGGCTGGACCCACACCTAACACCACACACCAAGATAAGATCTAAATGGGTGCATGATCTACATATAAAGAGTGATTTTGTAAGCAAGTTAGAGGAACATAGTATAGTTTACCTCTCAGACCTGTGGAGATGGAATAAATTTATGTCCAAAGAAGATCTGGAACTCTTAATTGAACACCAGATAGATAATTTTGATTATATTAAGTTAAAAAGTTTCTGTACAAACAAAACTAATGCAGACAAGATTAGGTGGGAAGCATCAAATTGGGAAATCATCTTTACATTTAAGGGTTCTGATAAAGGTCTCATCTCTAAGATATATAGAGAATTGTCTCATATTTATAAGAATTCAAGCCATTCTCCAATTGATAAATGGTCAAAGGATATGAACAGACAATTTTCAGATGAAGAAATTAAAACTATTTATAATCATATGAAAAGATGCTCCAAATCACTATTGATCAGAGAAATGCAAATCAAGACAACCCTGAGTTACCACTACACACCTGTCAGATTGGCTAAAATGACAGGAAAAGATAACGATGAATGTTGGAGGGGATGTGGGAAGACTGGGACACTGATGCATTGTTGGTAGCGCTGTGAATGGATCCAGCCATTCTGGAGAGCAATTTGGAGCTATCCTCAAAAAGTTATCAAACTGTGCATACCCTTTGACCCAGCAGTGTTTCTATTGGGCTTATATCCCAAAGAGATCTTAGAGGAGGGAAAGGGCCCCACATGTGCAAGAATGTTTGTGGCAGCTCTTTTTGTAGTGGCTAGAAACTGGAAACTGAATGGATGCCCATCAATTGGAGAGTGACTGAATAAATTATGGTATATGAATGCTATGGAATATTATTGTTCTGTAAGAAACGACCAGCAGGATAATTTTAGAGAGGCCTGGAGAGACTTGCATGAACTGATGCTGAGTGAAATGAGCAGAACCAGGAGATCATTATACACGACAACAACAATACTATATAACGATCAGTTCTAAGGGACATGACTCTCTTCAACAATGAAATGCTTCAAACCAGTTCCAATTGTTCGATGAAGAGAGCCATGTGCACCCAGAGAGAGGGATGTGAAATGTGGACCACAACATAACATTTTCGTGTTCTCTATTGAGGTTTGCTTGCATTGTATTTCCTTTATCGGATTGTTATTTCTTGTGGATATGATTTCTCCTGCCCAAAAAATGATGTGTGGCAATAACTATACATATATTCGATTTCTTAAGTATTCTAACATAATTATCATGTAGTGGATATCCTGCCATCTAGGGGAGGGGTGGGGAATAGGGGGGAAAATTTGTAACAGAAAGCTTTGTAAGAGTTAATGTTTAGGAATTACCCATGCATATATTTTGCAAATAAAAAGTATTAATAAAAAAAGGAAGATTTGATTTCCTAGGTACTTCAGTTTTTGATGCTCTACCTAATCACCTGGCATCACAGCAATATTACAACTTGTCATTTGCTATTATCTAGGAAACTTCATGGAAAATAAAAGAAATCCCTGATTACTGAAAAGTATAAATATATAACATACATAGAAAACTTTAGCAGTAAAGCCAAAAGGTTATTGTCAATATATCATTTTTTTTAGAAACATTGACATTCTACAAGTGTCAGTTATTTAACATATGCTTTAATGACATTATCATTGATCTGGATAAGTTGAGAATATAAGGAAAATCTTATAGAATTATAGAAATCATGTTATTATACCTTATTTTAAAATGTTTAGGGGCAGAGACAAGATGGTAGAGAATAGACAGGACTTTGCTTGAGCTCTTCCTGGCTTCCCTCAGAATCAATATTGATTAAACTTCTGAATAGATTTTGGAGTGACAAATTTCCAACATAAGATATCTTAGAAGGACTTCAGGAAAGTCTGTCTCTTTTGGGCAAGGGGGGAATGTGGCCCAGTGCAGATCCCAAAGTGGAGGGTCCCTATATGATAGGGGATCTAATGGGAGAGTCTTAGCCAAAATACAGCAGTGTCGGCTACTCTGTCCTGGTTCAGAAAACTACTGGACCAGCAAACTAGCTGTGAGACCTCTAATGCAATTACAGAAGGCAAAGTGTATGCCCCTGAATCTCAGTACAATGGGCAGGACCTGACCAGGCACACCCAGTGTAGTGGGAAATTGGCATCACCACAAGGTCCAGCAGATTATGAAGCCCTGGTCACCTTATAGAAGAAGTTCAGGATAGTCTCCCCTGTTTCCTAGGAGTAGACCTCAATCTTTAAAAATGAGCAAAAAAAGCAAAAAAGAGCTCTGACCATAGATAGCTACTATGAAGACAGTGGAGACAGAACCTAAACCTTGAGGACATTAAAGGCAAAACATCACCAGATGAAACCTCAAAATGGGATATGATGGTCTCCAACTCAAAAGGCTCTCTTGGAAAAATTCAAAAAGGATCTTAAAAGAGAATAAGAAGAAAATGGGGAAAGGAAATAAGAGCTTTGCAGAAGAGTTTGGAAAAAGAAAGAAGAAAATAACTCCTTAAAAATAGAATTAATGAAATGGAAAAAAAAATCTAATGAACAAAACTCCTTTAAAAGCACAGTTGGCCAAATGCAAAAGGAGGTAAAAAAGCTAACTGAAGAAAATAATTTATTAAAAATTATAATTGGATGAATGGAAGTAAATGACTCAATAGACATCAGGAATCAGTTAAGTAAAACAAAAATATGAAAAAATAGAAGAAAATATATAATAGCTCATTAAAATGCTTAAATGTGTTTTAAAATGTAAAAATTAAGTTATTTTCCACATCCTTAGATCATAGTGAAACAGATATCAGATAATAGATATCATGGGGGAATCAGATATCTTGTGGAATACCTTTTGTGTGTGTGTGTGTGTGTGTGTGTGTGTGTGTGTGTGTGTGTGTGTGTATGCGCAAACTGAGGCTCAGAGGTGTTACTTGTCTTTAAGAAAAACATTTAGGTAAATAGAATCCCAGTGGCCTATCTTGCAGGAAGGTGTGGAAAAAACTGTGAAGTCCTTAGGCATTTTTATCATGTTTCTTTTATGTTTTCAGCATCATATTTTTGATATTGAGAATTATTGAGAAGGGGTAGATAGAACAATGGTGTTAGCATCAGTAATATCTTTAGACTCTTTGACTTGAATTTCTAGAGAAAAGAAAGTATCTTTGGGTGGTAGTGGGGAGATGGACTAATTGGTAAAATCTAGAGGAAAGACATGATGGGAAATTTTTATCAGTCACTTCTCTAAAAATTATGCAGGAATAACAGTTTTAATCTTAAATATAAATTATTAACATTGTCTTTATCAATTTCTTAAATCTGGAAATTAACAAAATAGTAAGTCAAACTCTGATTTATATAGTGTTTCCCTGATTTCCAAAGTCTGAACACTCACAGTGAAAATTAACAATTTGTGCATGATGGGATGGCTTTTCCCAAAATAGCAGTGGCAGAGGTAGAATAAGAATAGAGGCAATAATTGGAAGAAATAGTATTTGTTACTAATTTACTATGTTCTTTTGCACACATCATCTTCTTGCTGTTTATCTAAATTTCCTGATACATACATATACATATTCATACATGTGTATACACATGTATATGTATGTGTATATATAATATAATATATATGTACATATATATATAAGAATGTGAACTAGATAAAGTACTTCAAGGATCAATATGTCTATAGATTATTAAAATTTAATTTTTTAAAGTTTTTTTCTTATTTCTTTGGTTTAGAATATTGGATCACTATAATTACCAAATCATCATAATTGTCATTAATCCAAAGGTCAATGAAGAGATGGATGGTTGGAATTAATACACTGAATCCTATTTTCAAAGATGGCTTTTGTGTAATAAATGGTGCAAGTGACATCATCTGCTAGTGGTATCATTAGAAAAGGTTAGTCATTTGTATCTCATAGACATTTCAAATTCAACATGCTAAAAATGGAACCTTCTTTCTGTCTTACCAAGCCCTCCAATTTTTTAATTCTACTATTACTATCAAGGGCACCTTCATCATTTTAGTTTTCCAGATCTGAAACCTTGGTATCATTCTCTACTCCTCTCTCTTGCTCACCCAATATGACTTAATCATTACCAAATCATGTAATTTCTATCCCTACCTCACTGAAGTCCCTTTCTCTACATATCCTCATTCATTACCTTTTCCTTAAGCTATTGCAATAACCCAATTTGTCTCTTTGCCTCTAGTCTTTCCTCATTCCAATCCATTTTTCTATGTCACCTTTCCCTCAAACTCAACAGACTGTAATGGTTTCCTATTACTTCCAAGATTAAATTTCCAGGCCATTGATATTTAAAATTCTTCACAAGTTTATCTTTTGTTACTAGTATTGTTGGCTGCTGCTGCTCTTTTTTTAATTTTTAATTTTTTTTTTTTTGCTTTTTGCTGAGGCAATTGAGGTTAAGAGACTTGCCCAAGGTCACACAGCTAGGAAGTGTCTGAGGCCAGATTTGAACTCAGGTCCTCCTGACTTCAGGGCTGGTGCTCTATCCACTGCACCACCTAGCTGCCCCTGCTACTGCTACTCTTGCTACCACTGCTAGCTACTATTACTACTTCTACTAGATAAGATAGATGCATTTATATAGCACTTTACATTTTGCAAAAGACTTTACATGCTATTTAATTCTCAAAATAATTATGGGAGATAGGTGCAATTACTTTCCCTATTTTACAGATACAACTGAGATTAAGTGATTTGTCCAGATTCATACATCTAGTAAATGTCTGAAGGTAGAATTAATTCAGGACTTTCTGACTCCAAGTTCAGTGTTCTATCTACTGCACCATATGGAAACCTTATCTTCTAAGACATAACTCCTGTTTGTATATTCTACAGTCTATCTGTATTTGATTACTCAATATCCCTTGCACTTCATCTAACCTTTCATCTTCATCTAACATTTCAATGGCTAATCTCCATGTCTTGAATGCACTCCTTTTCAACCTTGGAATTTTAACAATTCCTGGTTTCTTTTCCTATTTCAATTTCTGTTTATAATTCCTGTAAATTCCTCCTGTAGGTCATTCCTGATACCCTCAACTATGCCATTCCTCCTAAGGAATAAAGCCATATATTTGGCTTTAATCTTGTGCATTCTGATTTCTATATAGAATCTTATCCATTAGACTATAAGTTTCTTGAGGGCAGAGTGGTTTTTCTTATTTTTTTAATATTCAGCATTTGGAAAAGTACTAAATACATGTTTATAGATTGAATGATGCAATAAAAACAAAGGATTAAAAAAAATGAATAGTTTTCTGCTTCACTAGCACCAGGAAGTATAAAATCAACCTGAGGAAGATAACCAACATAACAGTTTTAGATTATAGATCATAGATCATAAAGTTTTTTAAAGAATCTACACACTCTCAAATTTTTTGGGGGGATTTTTAATTTTATTCTTATAAAATTATATTAGATGACAATATCTAGTCTTGAAATGACATGGGAAGTTATCAGGTAAAGTGACTTTTTAAAGATCACACAGGTAGTAACAAGCAGATTCAGGTTTCAAATCTGGCTTTTATGTATACAAAGAATCTAGTATAAAAATTGCAAAGTGACACTTTTGGGTTTGATATCAGGAAGATCTTTGTTACAATTATAGTTGTCCAAAGGTACGATGATTCACCTTGAAAATTGATTAGTTATTTTTCCTCAGAGGTCTTCAAGAAGAAGCCAGGAAGACCACTTATTGATCATATTATAGTGAAGATTTCTTTTGGATATGACTTGGACTGAGGATGCTCAGATCCTTTCCACCTCTCGTAAAGTGTTATTATGTGATTTAAGTGTTCTAGTTAAGTAGTGCGTATAGCTGATTGCATGACTTTGGGGGTGAGGGTACAGAAGGTGAACCAGCCGCCTTCCTTCCAGACATGGGTTTAGAAAAATAGCAAATAGTTAATTGCTCATGCATATATTATTCCATAGCTTGTATTTATATAACAATAAAATTTACAAAGAGTTTTCTTCATAACTTTATGAGGAAGGTAATTAAGATAATATTAGCCCCACTTCACAGTTGAGAAAACTGAGTCTTAGAATGGAAGAAAAACATATTTGTATCACATAGTAAAAAAAACATTAGAATCAGAATTCAAATCAGGTTGTCTAACTCCAGGTCAAGCGCTCTTTGTGCTACAGCTACTCTGCATCCAGGGAGTCATTAATTTAGTATAAAAGACAAAATCAACCAAACAAATTCCCATGCCACCTCAAGACTAGATATTTTTATCTTACTGAATTTTATAAGAATACAATTGCAAATCCCAAAAACTGAGTGTATAAAAACATGTTTGATGATGACTCACTTCACTGTTTTACAACTCCTTTAACAAATAAAGGCATTACATTATAATCAGAGAAATGTATATTTCTCTTCCAATTTTCATCTAGTCCAAAGGTGTATACTCATAACTCAAGACCTCTGCTGAATAAAATAAGCTGGACACATATAGGATATTTTCTAGGATCATAGACTATTACATTTGGAAGGTATCTTGTAGATCATATGGTACACTGTACTTATTTGATAAATGAGGAAATTGAAGCCCAATCAGAATCCATAGAGGTTGTGACTTGCCCATAGTCAAACAGGTAGCAAATAAAAGAGATTAGATTCTATGTCCTTCCTACTACATCTTGCAGTGTCACAGTTACTTTCCAAATATTTGAAATGAATTATAAGGTTGTGTAACTCATAGGTTCATCATTGATTATTTAAGCTACAGGGACCTTTGTGATAATTTCACTTACCCCCCTCATTTAAAAGATTATGAACGGCAGGTCCAAGGAATTGGTGAGTTTAAGTTGCCCAAGACTGCACAAATTGTGGGTTTTTATTTATTTTTTTTTAGTATTCCATAAAGTCATGACCAACATTGAATTATGGTCCCATTTTCATAGTAATGTTTTTTTTTCCTAAGGTTCCTAAGATAAGATATCCTAAGTATATTTTTTCCAAAATATACTCCTAAAACAGGTACAGCTGAATGATTTGATATTTTGTTTTGTCTTTTCTTTTCTTTTACTCCCCTTGCAATGGCTATTCTATGGAGCATGATTTCTTTTCCTACACTATCTTAGTTCATGTCACAAAATAGCAATGAAAACTATACATATATATATATATACATGCACAAAAACCCTGAAAGATTATTTTGCTGATGATACTTTATCTTTTTTTTTTTTGCTAGAAATGCCAAAGGAATGTTTACACACACGTGTATGTGCATATTTATGTGTATATTATATAAGTATATGTATTTGAAGTGAGATTATATAAATATACAATATGTCTGAGATAAATGGACTCCTTAAGGTACTTGGATATTATGTGGAGGATGGAGGAAGTACAGAATCAGGTTCTTGGTGTTTGAATCTGAATACAACCTAGAGGTCTAAATCATTTCCTTATTTTCCCAGTGTCAAGCACTTCATCTCTTCCTCTCCTCCCACCCCGCTCCTCTAAGTGCCTTAGGGCCTTCTTCTAATAGCTGCTATTCCTTTCATGTCACAGAGGGTGAGCTGGAGCCCTGATGCTGAAAAGTAGAAAAAAACAAAGGAACACAGAGGGCCTATTTCTGAAACTAGAAACTGTTGCTTCCTCTGACCAAAATGCCTTTTTCTTCTTATAAATTTTGGGGGATAAGCAATAGTTCTATAAGTGCTTAATGACATATGGCTTTTCTTTTTTCGAACTATCCTATTTTCATTTCTCTCCTTGAAGGGATGAAAGGCTCTTAAAACTGGAAGAGAGAGGACTTGGCATCAGAGGATGCTGTCCCTTCAATTTTCACATTAATAGAAGCATCATATGCCCTCAAGGAGGTTGACACAACTTTTTATGAGATATCAATGATTTATTAGAAATCTAGGCATTCTTCATTCCCCAGAAACAAACAACATCATTCACTGGGTGACAGGAAACAGTTGTGGCAGTCTGATTTGTGGTGTTTTGAGTAGTTTTATTCTGTAAATTATTTTTAGTAAATTATAAAATGTTGGAGTTTAAATGACTGTAATAGCAACTAGTTTGGCTTGACTTCTTTGATGGTACATTTCCCACACTCTCCACCTCTCAAAGAATGGCATTGATTCTTTGAGAGATTCCCAAAGAATTCCCAAAAGTTGGGATCAGACTTTGACATACCTTGGTAGGAATAATAATATAGCAGCATAAGGGTAAATCTCTCAGGGTGTTCTATTAAACCTGTCATGGGGTTCTTAACTGATTTGCAGAGAGAATTAACTTAATTTGGTACTATAATTTATATTTACAAATTCTAGATCCTTTCATTCGATTTCTAGGCTCCTGTACTTGGGATGTGATATCAGCTGTGAATGGAAAGCTTTCTATGGAACCCTGACAATATAATGGACCAATTCTGTAGTTAATTCACGGATGTCTGGTATGTCTCCAGCAGTTTAACAGATGGATCTCTAGTCAAGCTTCTCTCAAACTCTTTGTTAAATATTCATGGAGCCAGCTTGTAAATAGGCCCAGCTATGCCCCTGGAGGCGTCAGCATGGGCCTCTGAACTGGGAAGGATATAAACTTGGCCAGTGTAGCTATGAGATCCAAAATGTTTTCTGTAAGAAGCTCTCTTCAACTGTAGGGTGTCAGGGACAAGCTTATGCATAGTAGTGATGAGAAGTGTGTCGCTGTGCCTGCTCATTCAACTTATTAATAAGCACATGGTAAACAGAATGCTAATCTGAAAACATGAGCAGTTATTAATATGGAAAGATAGAAATGAAAACCAAATTAATGAGTAACTTTGAGCATTCTAGCCTTTGTTTTGTCACCTTAGCAGACAATGAAGAAGTAGATAATGGCACCTTTACCCTAAGCACTGCTTCTACTTGGGAACTTGCCAAGTTAATATGTTAATGAGATAGCATTGTGACTCTAGACTTTAAAATGCATAATATGTCTGATAAATATATGTCATATGTATGAGATATCTGATATATATATATACATATATAAATTATCAGGCATATTTGAAGTAAATGCCAAAGTGAAAATATTAAAGTCTCTTATTTCATCAGTGAGGATCTAAGTGTGATATAGTTAAATGAATAGTGGATTTTGAGTTGGAAGACCTAGGATTTACTATCTGAGTAATCTTAAATCATTTCTACTATCTGGACCTTAGTTTCCTCATCTATAAATTGAGAGGCTTGAGCTGGATGACCTTCAAGGTCCCTTCCAGTGCTTATTCTATGCTCCTATGATTATATATATGCATATATGTACATACATATACATATATATGCCTATATTTCCAGTATCCTAAGTCTACTGTGTAAGAGCACTTTAATTGCTTTCTAAAATTGATATAGATCAAATGGGAATAGAATTCAAAATGATGATAATTAAGAAAGCTATAAATTGAGATGTGATAGAATAAAATCTTTTTTTCTTATTCTTACTTTCAAGTTCTCTGTCCTGCCCTTTTCCTCCTTTTTCTTTCTTTGTTCCTACTGAGACTTTGTATTACTAATTGATATCCCTTCAATATGGAAAATTTGCTTTCATACTCATTCTACCTGCTGGTGCTCAGAGATAATTTTCTGGTTCTTCCTTTTCTTAAGAATCACCTCCCCTTCCCATCATATAATAAAAGTAAGTGTTTATGAGAAGGAATTTGAATTCTCCTTGATATCTCCTGTCACTTTAAACCCTCTTTGTTTCCATTAGCTTTCCTCCTTTGATGTTAATTTCATCTGTCTATTAGATCATGCCACATACTTATTGCAGACGTCATCAGACTCCTAGTTCACATTCCTTTCTTTCTCAAAGAGTTTATCATCTGGTTAATAGTCTTCCTCCCTACTCTTCTGCCCTCATACATGTAAGTTTCAATATTTATATTGATATCTTTGTACTCATGCATATATATTTTAATATTTATGCTGATATCTCCTTAAATACCTTGATCTTATGGTTCCTCAACCTCTTCAACTCTTATGATATAGTCACTTATGAGTTATTAAAAATCCAGTATTGCCTAAAATGTACTGTCTATGTGATTGATCTTGAACTATGAAATTCCCTCTTCTATGACCTCTTCTTACAAAGAGAATATTTTTGTGTGAGAGAAGCGAAAATGTTAGAGATTGAAAGATCTGGCAACTAATTATCATGAGCAAGAGTGAAAAGTAAAGGATATGAAACATTCCTTGATAGTAATAGGGAAGTTCAGAAGAAGAACAGATCGGAGGGAGAAACATTAACAGGGTCAATTTACACTTAATGAAGAACCCAAGAGAGCTGAATGGCCCACATAATTTGTATTTAATAAATACTTGTTAAATCACATATTGATACAGTAAATGAAAATGGTGGAAGCAAAACTCCTTTCCCCTTATGATTCTGAAAACAAGCATGCTTGGTTCAAAGGACTTTCAGTGGTATCAGTCTTTTCCCTCCTTGTGAGAACTGGGCTTGATGCAGAAGAAGCTGAGATGCTCAGTCTTACTAACATTGGATTTATTCCAATTGAATGTTTTAAAGTAAATGCATTTCAATGTATTTTAATTGCATTAAAATACAGTTAATCCTTTACATTGATAATCCTTTTGGGTGATATGGAATTTGGAAAGAGATTCAAATGGGGGCTGAGCCATGAGATTTTTTTGAATTATTATAACTATTCTTATTCTTTAGGGGAGTTTAGTAAAGTCAGGGGACTGTATATTCAGCTTGCTTAATCTTTATAATGAAAAATTTGCTCAATACTACAATCTAGAACTGCTTACACATTCACAGTAGATCAAACTAGAGCACTGTGAGCTTGCTATATAATCTGGTTACTACTGGAGACATTGAACACTAGATAGTAATTCCAGAGATTCTTTATATGGAACACAGAGTGTTTGCTGTCTCTATTTGGGCATATCTGCTTTTCATGGCTTTTATGTATACTTCTATTCTAAAATCAATGGAATTTACTGGAAGAAGTTACATGTTTATGATTACTGGTTTAATTATCTAATCTCACTTGAG
>JAJPUD010017293.1:0-19789 GCA_023553655.1 Myrmecobius fasciatus | reverse complement strand
TTTTTTTTTTTTTCAAACAGCAAAGCTCATTTTATGCTTTTTATTATTTTATAGCATATCAATGAAAGAACAAGTGCTTCTCATCTTTATCCCTCTGTACTTCAGTAGCCTATAAAAATTGTTTTTAATTTCACCTTTAGGTTCTAGTCATGGGAACACTGTCTCTTTCCTTTCGTGGGCATCATTAGTTTCAACTGGTCTCTCATAAAGTAAGAAATAGACTAAGAAACTGTTTTCTGGGAAGACAATATTGACTTGAGTCTTGAATCAGACTTAGAAAAGTCTTGTGACTTTCTATAATTTTTCTTTTCAAAGATAAATAATTCTCTGATAAAAATATTAGAGGCAATAAAATATGTTAAGTTAGAAAATATCCAACTTAATTGAAAAAAAAAATGAAGACTGACCTAATTAAAGGTTCTCTTTTTTAGGAGTTGCATACTCAAAACTTTTATCTATCTGAATGTAATGATTGGGCATATGAATCAAAGTAAAGTCTGAATAAGTGAGTAATAAACCCAGGTAAAATTTCCATGTATGCAAAACATATATATGCATATGTACATATACACACCCATACACACATATGTTATGGGTAATGAGATAAAGAAACTGATGGAGATTTGAATTTAAAGCCTTTATAAAAAGTCTGTTCTTAAGTTTATATCAAGATCAATACATATGGCATACCAATTTTCATAAAATATGACACTGCACATTGCTTCTTGAACAAATCATTCAATATTTTTATAAGTGCAGAATATTTTGGAATGATAAATATAATTAAATACAACCAATCTGCATGAATGAAAACCATGTGGAATTCTTTAAGAAATTACAAGCTTCCTTCAGTATCTGTGGTATTAACACTGCAGAACCAGAGAAATTCATTAGTCCATAGAGATTTTGTTTTTCTTTTTAAAAAAATAACATGGATTTTGCATTCATTAATTGGAAAGGAGAGAGCTCAAATTTTCCCCCCTTTGAATGGAAGAAGGAAAGGTCGATGAAAAACATAAGTGAACAATTAGTATTAAAATCAAATATAAGGATGTCTAAATTTATACTTAACTCTTTCCCTAGTTAATGCCAAGATCTACATTGCATGCACAATTGCATGCAAATTGGATTTAATTTACTGCATGTTTTGCTTCTTCAATTAAATAAAGTGAGAAGATGATTTTGCTTTGGAAGAATACAAATTCCATGTTTTAGCTCTACATTATTTAAAAATAGGCTGGGTACCCATATAATTATCTGAAATCATTCATTTAACAAGGATTCCTTGAGTTTGGTAGTGTGGGGGATACAAGAGAAGTGATATCATCCCTCAAAGAATGTGTAATCATAAAATCTGGAACTGATAGGGACTTTAGAGATCACCTACCTAATCCCCTTATTTTATAGATGAGAACACTGAGACATAAGGATGTTAAATTACTAATGTGGAAAAAGTAGTCAATAATGGATCCAAGTTAGGATTCTAGGTTTTCTGATTCTAAACCCAGTTTTTTTCTCTTTAACTCACTAAAATGAAATTGAAAATATTTAACATCATGTTAAATTGGTAAATGGTAATATAAAATAATATAATTTTTGTTAAATTACCATTTCTTTTTTCTCTCTTCTGTCACTGTTATCATACTCATGATCCTATTTCTATTCACTGGCCCCTGCATTTCAATTACCATAATCTCTTTAAAATGAAACTTTCTTTACTTCCCTAATGGAAGATTAGCTTGCTTAAAACTCCACAGTATCCATATCACTACCCTTCTCAAAAATCTTCTTCAATCCCCCTTTACCTAAAGGATCAAGCCTCAAACTGTTCAGCCTGATTTTCAAGGCTGTTCACAATCTGCCTCCTACTTATTTGAGGGTAGGGGTCATGCCATAATCCTTTGTTGTTACTAACAATGCACTACTCATAGTAGATTTTCAATAAATGTTTGTTAATAATGAAAATTATAATTTAATAAGCATTATAAAAATCATAAAATATTTTTGCAAATTATCCTGAGTCCTCAAACATCTATAACAGCATACTACAAATACTGATCATTCTGCCCCATCTGGAAAGACTTTGAGTATAACCTTGGTCATCATATATCATTCAGGACCAGTCTAGATAGTTCAGGGGGAACTCAGTAGATTTAAAACCAGAAGATGAGCATTCAAGTTTCTTCTCTCTCAGGGACTGTGGGATATAACTTCCCTTGATATTATCAACTACAAAATGGAAGTGGAAGGAGTGTTAGACTTGTTCATTTGTTCTTCATACCCTAAATTCCTTCAACTCTCACCTACAATTGTACATTATCTTCCTAGAAAAGCCTGGTAAGACTCACATGAACTAATGGTGAGTGAGGTAAACAGAACCAAGAGAACATTGTACACAGTTGCAGCATGATTGTGTGATGACCAAATGTGATGGACTTGGCTCTTCTCAGCAATGTGATGATTAAAGTCAATTCCAATAGTTTTGGGATGGAAAATGTCATCCACAGCCAGAGACAAAACTTTGGAGACTGAATATGGATAAAAGCACAGTATTTTCATGTTTTTGTTTGTTTCCTTTTTCTTTCTTGTGATTTTTTCCCTTTTGTCTGATTTTCCTTGCACAATGTGACAAATATGGAAATATGTTTAAAAGGATTCTTTTTCCCCCTCAGAAAAGAAAAAAAAGTACTTTGTGGAGTTACTTTCTTTGTGTGACTAAAGCCAGCAATAATAACAAAAAGCAGTTTTATGAAATACCTATTGATCTTTTTTGGATGTCTATGATAACCATGGGCACAAATGCTATGATAAAGGTAAATGCAGCTTCTATATCCCTTTCAGAAGGTGAAGAAGTAAGAGTATGTTATGAATAACTTAACATGACTTTTAAAATGAAATTTATACTTTGAGACCTGAAAAATTCAGTGGGAAAGTAAGCATGATGGTGCATGACAGTAAAAAAAATAGTTTGGAAAATATGGATCAGATTAAATAAATGAAAATCAAAGCTTGGAAAACTATTCTAAAACCTCATATCTATGTCTAATTTTCTAGAAGAAAAAAGGTATTGGAAATCCATATCAAAATCAAAATAAATACAACCTTTTACATGTTTGTAACATGGAGACTCATTTCCAAATTTGCTATCTATCTACAGTGAAAGTATCAAAATTGGAGTGGAGTTCAAATTAGAAGAAAAAATAAGTTTAAGAAGAAGATACTTCATTTCAAGAATTCAAATTTCCCTACTATATATATATATATATATATATATATATATATATATATATATATATAGCCTGTGGGAAATGGCAATGAATAAAAGTAGATACTTTCTTATTATGATTATTTCTTAGAAAAGTTTAGCCAATATAATAATAACAGTCAATATTTACATAGCACTTTTTGCTTTGCAAAAGCAAAGATACATCATCTTGTAGGAGTCTCACAATAACCCAATGATATGGGTACTGTCATTATCATCACTATTTTTCAATGTCACACAACTAATAACTATTTGAGATGAGATTTAAACTCAAGTCTTACTATTTAGCATTCTATCCATTATATGATCTCTCCAATATATAATAGTCACCATAGTAAGGAGGTCAAAAGAATACAAAAATCACATTAGACAGAAAATGCCTGATGTTCTAGATAAATGCAAGATGGTAAGTGCATATACTCAAGTAAGGCTTTAAAAACAGCAAAAGGCAGTGGATAGGAGAATGAGATGGTAGTTTATTGGCATGAGACCCAACAAAGCTAAATAACCACCAAAAATCATTTATAGATTAAATTGAAGGGAAGACAACACATAGACACAAAATGGAACAATTTTTTTTCTCATCAATAGTGACAGTAAAATCAGCACAGTTGAAGTATAATATCTCAGTACTTGACCTCAAAATCAAGCACACAAAGATCAATTATTCTGGATTAGAGAAAGCATAGATTTTTGTCCTTTATGATTTTATGGACTATAAAGGGGAAGAATCTTGTGTGGTCCTAGAGGGTAAAGCTAAAAGAAATGGATGAAACACACAAAGAATAATATTTTTGACTAAATAGAAGAAAATATTTCCTAACAATTATTGTAGTTATACATTAAATTATTTGTTAAAGAGAGTCACTTCTCTGAAATGTGATTCTAGAAAATATTCCTGTTCTTAGTTGGGTTAGATACTCTTGAAGGCCTTCCATGATTCTTGTTAATTTTGATTGACCTGGAACATAAGTTGAAGTAATAACAGTAATAGTTTGAGCATCAATTGAAGTAATAGTAAGAGTAAAAGTAAATAGTGATCATAGTAAAAGTTTTAGCATCAGTTGAAATAAAAATGAAATAATTAAAGGGGAAACTGAAATAATGCTATAAGAATTTTAAAATGATTGTGAAAAAAATCAAAGCAGGTACTCATCACTCATAATGAGGTTGCAAATTAATCAGGAGTTATAGGACAGGAGTTAGTGAAAGAGCAAGATTTTTTTTTCCCTAAAAAAGAGTTTTACGTATTTGAGAAAAAAAGAAAGAGAAAGAAGTCAGTGGAAGTCCAGAGACTAAATGAAGATTAAGAGAAAAAGACCGAATATAAAAGAAAGTTTTCAGAAAATGAGAAATGATATATGTGTATACACAAGTTATATTTATGTACATATGTTGAGCATATATTTGTGTATGTACACACAAATGTGCATGCATGTATGTATATATATATGAACGAAGGGGAAGATCAAAGTGAAAAAAATTAGTTTTCTAAAAACATCATCTACTATATTTTGAACATAACACTGGAAGATATCTTAGAGTTTATCTAATCTGTCTCCATCATTTTGCATGTTCAGTGTCATATTTTCTATCATACCATGCTTATCTAAAATCACAGAAAGAATAAAAACATATTATAGTAAAAAGGTAAATTTATTTATTTATTAATTTTATCTGATTTGTACCTACCTTGTACTTTTATTGGTGTGGGAAAGTCCTGATGTACAAACTTCCTATACCAATGCAGATAAATGACTCCTCTGTAATTTGTAATCTTAGAAAAATGCCTGGTACACTGAAAATTTAGTTGGCTTGTCCAGGGTCAAATAGCTAGTGTGTGTCAGGAACACAACTGGAACAAGAGCAAAGGCTGAAATGACCATGTGTTAGTGAGTTGCAAGTGATTTGTTTTGTCTTTTGGTAAACCATGGTGGTCCCTTCCAAATTTCAAATTCTATAATTACACAAAGGAACATTTTTCTGACTCCAGGGCTACAATACTCTTCACTATTCCATGTAGTCTTTCAGAAACAAAGATTAAATTTTGGACTAAAATTTGAGACAAATGAATGGTCTCACTTTTGATGACTGTGATTATTTTGGGAAAATAGGAAGGTTCAAGATGTGATATATAATGGTTTATATTTATTCTAATCACCTAAAAACCCAGATATTCTCATAAAATTGTTTTCCATAGAGAATATTATTTCTTTGAAGTGGGGACTGCCTCAAACATAGTTGCAAGGATCAAATGAAATATCATATTTAAACCTTAAAGCACTATACAAATATTATTTTTATTATTGTTATTTCTCCTTTCCCATGGTTACTTAGAATTTCAACATTAGTGAACTGTGCACTTGAGAGATGTATGGATAAGTGAGGAGTATATGATGAAACAAGAGATTGAGAGGTTTACAGGAAATAAAATGGATAATTTTAATTACATGAAATTTAAAGCTTTTGCATAAACAAAACCAATGTAATCAAAATTAGAAAGAAAACAGGAAAATGAGAGAAAAATTTTGTGGTAATTTTTGTTCATATAATTCTAATTTCTCAGCTATATAGGGAATTGAGTCAAATTTGCAAAAATAAAAGATATCCTCCAATTGATAAATGGTCAAGGGATATAAAGAAAAAAAAGCTGTTAATAGTCACAAGAAAAATGTCACAATTCATTACTGATTAGAGATGTGCAAATTTAAAAAAAACCTCTAAGATGTTACATCCTATTTATCAGATTGGCTAATATGCCAAAAAAGGGAAAATAAATGCTGGATGAATTGTGGAAAAATTGGGACACTAATGCACCATTGTTAGAGTTGTGAACTGATCCAACCATTCTGGAGAACAATTTAGAACTATGTCCAAAGAGCTATAACTCTGCGTACCCTTTGATTTAGTAATATTACTACTAGACCTGTATTCCAAAAGCTCAAAGAAAAAAAGAAAGAATATATTTGTACTAAAAATATTTATAGAAGCTACTTTTGTGATGGCAAAGAATTGGAAATTGATGAGATGTCTCTCCATTGAAGGATGGTTGGAAAAAATTGTGATGTATGAAGGTGATGGAATATTATTGTGATATAAAAAATGATGAGCAGGATGGCTTCAGAAAAACCCGAAGAGTTATATAAATTAATTGAACAAAATCAGGAGAACATTGTATATAGTAATAGCCATATGGTAGGGATAATCAATTGTAAAAGACTTAATTACTCTGATCAAGACAGTAATCCAATATAATTCCAAAGGACCGGATGATGAAAAATGCTGTCTACCTCCAGAGAGAGAATTGATGAACTTTGAATACAGTTTGAGACATACCTTTTTTTTCTGTGTTTTTTTGGTCTGTGTTTTCTTCTTCAATATATCTAATATGGAAATGTTTTGCATGACTTCACATATATAATTGATATCAAATTGTTTGCTCTCTCAGGAAGGTGGAAAGACTGATAAGGAGGGAGAGAATTTATACTAAAAAATTAAAATGTTAACATACATTAACATGAAATTGGGAAATCTTTAATGCAATAAAATATGTTGAAAACTGTGAGTGAATTTTAATTGAGGAGAAATAAAGGTTAAGCTCTTTCTTTAAAAAAAAAAACTGTCAGTGCACACACATTTGTTTTTTAGGGAAAAATCACAGTATTTCCCTCTCCCCAGATAGTTGGAATAATCCTGAGGTTTATTCAGGATTTTATATGATATTCTTTCATCAGCAACAACTAAATTTAAAAACATTTAACCTAACAAGTAAGAGCTCTGTAGCTTTACTGGAGGAATGTGCTAGCATTCCATGAGGAATAGGAATGAGGGAAGGGAGGGAATGAGAGACAGAAGAAACACATGCTAATGGGCCAAACCACAACCATTTTTAGTATTTGTCTTCTAGAGTATTTGTTTATAGAAAGCCCAGAGAAAGAAGATTTTTGAAAAATGGAACCATGGAAACTGAGTTGGAAGGTCATCTTGCCAAATTTCCAAATTCCCTATATTTGGGCAAACAGATAAATGTGTGTATATATGCACACATACACATATACATATAAACACACCCACATAGATATGTGTGTGTATGTATATGTGTATGCATGCATTGTTCAGAGTAATGATAACATATCCTGGAAATAACAACAAATTTTTTTCTTTACATCATGTTTTACATATATCTTATTTAAGCTTCATAAAAATTCTGTAGTAGCAAATGTATTATCCCTTATTTTCTTGATGTGGAAATTGAGGCCTGTGGAGATAAAATTGTCTACAAACAATATAGCTATTAAATGGGATATCCTAGTTTCAATATCAGATTTTGTGACAAGTTGGGAGAAGAGAATTTATATAGTTCCTACTATGTGCCAGGTACTGTGCTACATACTTTATCTCATTTTGTCATGTATACTTTCAATATTTAGCATTACTTTCCATTGTTTTATGTTGACTTAGTATATCTATTATTTCTTTAAGGTATTTTTTCCTATGCTTGGTAGAGCTTATTGCTAAATTCAAAATTTATGATACCATTTCTATTTCTTGCTAGAATTTCTAGTGATTAGAGATGCAATAAGATCCCATTTGAAAAGTAAGTGATATTTTTTTTGTAGTAACATGAAAGTTCTATCATTATCAACTACTGAATCCTATGATGATCTGGATTAAAGTGAATCTTTAACAGCATACCCTTTAGGCATTCCTAAATTCCTAAAGATTCTTTTGGGATCCAGGATTATTAATAACAAAGAAGCTCTTCTGTCTCCATTTTAACCTTTATTTGATCTATTTCAAAGACGAACTATTAATTTTGTCCAGTTGAGATTAAAGGAAATAGACCAACAGTGATGTTATTATAATATTGTTACTAGTGTTAGTATTCCCTATCTGACAATTAAGGTCATACCGCCCAAACAAGATCCTGTTCTTTCAAATTAGAGGATTGGAGGAAGTGGTCATAGTTAGTCTACTTGAGCCATATTTTGTCTTCTAAAAGACTTAAATGGTTAATTAATTTATTCAATCAACATTTGTCATCTTTTATGTTGGACACTAGAAAAGATACAAATATAAATAAACTCTGTCCTCAAGGAGCTTATATTCTAACATTTTAAATAATTCATGATCCTTGACTTTAATCAAGGAAATCACTGTTTTGTTTTTTAAATGGGATGGGCTTGGTAATAGATTCATAGAATTTTTAAATGGAAGGGGCTTTGTAAAGATAAGGATGCTGAGACCCAAAGAGAGACACAAATGATTGATATGACACAGGTTCTGTTTTTGATAGAATAAATTATTATCATATCATTTGGGAAGTTTAATGGTCCCAAGAGACCACATGTCAGATTTTAGAGCTATGATAATTAAAACTCAGTGGTAGAAATGAAGTTATGATACCTTGCGTATAACTTGTGCGTATTAAATGTGTTGAATTGAGTTGAAACATTAAAAAGGACTTGAGAGGAATATAGTGAGAGAAACTTCTCTCAGTTGTCAAGACTAAAAGAAGAATTATAAATGTGTGATCAATATAGCAGCTTTACCTTCTCATCTTATGGACAGGTTTTAGAGACTTATGGGAATTAGTTGACAGGATAATTATTAAGTATGGAAAGGGTTGGAGATACAGTTATAACCCTAAGCCAGATTAGCCCTTAAGATTTAGAGCTGAAAGACACTTGGGGATCTCTTGCTTCACTCCCCACACATATTTAAAGATAAGAAAACTGAGTCCCATATGGTATTAAGTGACTTGCCTCAGGTAGACATATGAAGATGATGCACTAGATAGAGGGTTGCTCCTGGAGTCAGGAGGATCTGAATTCAAACTTTTTTGACACTAGCTAAGTGAGCCTAGAGAAGTTCCTTAACTGTTGACTGCAGGTAGAAAGACATCTTCCTGAGTTCAAATCTAGTCAGTGACACTAGCTGTGTGATCCTAAGCAAGTTATTTGACCTTGTTTGCCATAGTTTCCTTACAAGTAAAATGAGTTCGAGAAGGAAATTACATAACATGCTAGCATCCTTGCCAAGAAAACACTAAAAACAGTCACAAAGTCAGACATAAGTGAAATGATTGAATAACAATATTATCATCCACCACCACCACCATTATCATCATATCAGGTCCTCATAATTTGATCTCAAGTCCTATAACTCCACACTTAGTACTCCTTCCACTATATTGCATTGCCTATAGTTGTGTCAACTATTTCTAATTTCTCCCTTTTTGGTCTGCCACCAATGACTCTGGCCCTAAAAGTCTCTCAATCATGTGATTGGAATGAATTGTTGTTACATCAGATATTCCACTATAATAACTGATCATGATGATCTTAAGATGTCTTCCAAGTTTATAGAACTGAAAACTGAAAATTTCAGACTTAGTAGTCTGCACACAAAATGAACTGATGGAATCTATAAGAAAAGATAGAGCCAATGAACATATGAATAAATCTACCTGCTCGATTGAGCAAAAGTCAATAGAGGATTTTTCTTTATTGGAGGAAGAATTTGATGCCTTCCTAATTTGTGAGATTGTTTGGGAAAGTGATAAATTTCTTCCCTCTTCTCCCTCCCCCCCCCTCACCTATATCAACCCTAAATCTTCCTGTCTACAACATCCTCCTATTAGTCATTCCTATTTCTTCCCTCTCCCATTGAGAGTCCTTCAAATTCTTGAAGACAGCTGTTATGTCTCTTAGCTTTCTCCAAGTGGACTATCCACAGTTCCTTCAGATAGTTCTCATATGACAAATTTGGTTTGAAAGAACTGGGTTTATGCCTAAATTCTGAGCACTCAGATTATCCTTATAAGCATTTACACTTAAAGGAAGGTTCATGTCAATGACATGATATTTTCAGTTCCATGGAAAAGATTGGATATTGGAACAATTAAAGCCTTTGAGTTCTTTTTTCAGAAAAAAATTATGTATATTCAAGAAGCATATCAAATTAGAAGAGGGGGTTTTTAGTGACCAGTATTCAGTTAAGTGTGTTTGAAGTTATAATTGCAGTTTATTGCAATGAAGTAGGAACACACTCTTCTAATAAAGCACTTGGTATTTCCAAAGGGGAGGAAAAAGAAAAGTTCTTTCTACCATGCCACAAAATAATTCACTTCATCAGAGAACAACTTCCCAGAGAGCAAAAGGCCATGAGCCAGCTCTGAAGAATAAGGCAGCAAGCCTGACTGCCTGCTGGTCAGATTGTGCTTGTCTTTTCAAAAACGAAGGAAATTTATCCTTTTTACAATTCCCTTAGACAGCAACAGCCAAGCCAAGTTGGCTCTCTAGCCAGCTCTTGTTTGTAAAATGTAATTCTGTGGTAATGAGCTGGTGACAACTTGAGGAAAAGAGTCTAAACATCCTGAAAACAATTCCAAACATGACTGAAGACAAGAAGGAAACTTCTAATAATCACCTCAGGGGAAACAAATATAACATACACTCATTTACCTATGTGCCTTGTTGTTGGGTAGCAGGAGGAGTTTCTATTCTCCCTTATACCCTCAGGAAAGCACAATCGTTTGCCCCTTCCCAATATTCTGGAAACAAAAACCTATCTTTAACTTCCTTTCATTTTCTTCTACATTTGTTGGACAAAAACAAAGATTGCCTTATTTCTTATAGCACATGATATTTTTCAAAGGGCCAAAAGCCCACTTTGTCAACTGAGCAATACAATTTTATTTTTGGTTCTTTATACCCAAATGATACACCCATTTTGATCTTATTTTGGCATGAGGTGTGAGATGTAGGTCTATGCTGAGTTTCTGACATGTTATTTTCTACTTTTCCCAGCAATTTTTTGTGAAATAGTGAGTTCTTATTCCAGAGGCTAGAGTTTGGGCTCAAATATTAGATCACTATAGTCATTGATTATTGTGTTATGTTATGTTACGTATACTGATCCATCACTTTATTTCTTAGCCAGTCCCAAGTGGTTTTGATGACTGCTGCTTTATAAAATACTTTTAGATCTGGTACTGCTAGGCCACAATTCTTTGCATTTTTTTTCATTAATTCCCTTGATATTCTTGACCTTTTGTGCTTCCAGATGAATTTTGTTATTATTTTTTCTAGCTCTATAAAATAATTTTTGGCAGCTTAATTGTCATGGCACTGAACAAGTAGACCAATTTAGGTAGAATTCATATTTTTCTTATATTAGGTTGGCCTACTCATGAGCAATTAATATTTTTCCAATTGTTTAGATCTGACTTTATTTGTGTGAGAAGTGTTTTGTAATTGTGTTCATATAGTCCCTGGGTTTGTAGTGCATGTATTCTTAATTTCTTTTATCTCATGGTTTGGCATTCTGATACCTTTAATAATAATGCTTTAATTATATAAAATCATATACATATGATCACAAAAGATAATAAACTATATTTCAATACATTTAACAAGATAAAAATGTTCACAGACCAATATGGTCTAATATATACATATATTTGCATGCATATACATAAAAACATGTAGATAAATAGATATATCAAAAAGATAATTCTGAATGAGAAGGAATGAATAGGATGTGGTTTCTTATTGGTTGGAGTCTGAAATGGGAAAGAGAATGCCTACATTGATCTAGACGCATCATATTAGGTCCTACGGTACAGTAAATAGAGTGTTAGAGATAAAAGAATTAGACATAAGAGATGGCTTTAATTTCTTGATCTAAAAAATGTCTCTTTATGTCTTTTGACATAAGGTATATAAATTCCCTTTGTTTGCTTCATTTTTCTTCAAGCATAAAATGGGAATAATAATAGTTTCCATGTTGTAGTAAGGATAAACCAAGGTGATATTTGGAAAGTGCTTAGCATAGTATTTGGCACATACTTGTTACTGTTTATCCACCATTTGTGAAGAGAACCAATAATTGTCCTTTTCTGTGATGTTTTAATTCACATGTGAATTGGGTTTAAGTGAGAAGAAAAAGTTGCATGAAATAGTAAGCCTCAGTATTTCAGATTTATCTAAGTCCAGGGGCAAGACAAAAGTTGGGTTGACTGGAGATGACCTGGATGCAGTGAATGACTTTGAGTCTTTGATATTTGGCCACACCCCCAGCACCTGCTAAGATGCCTTCATGGCCATTGTTCTCATATGACCATTCCACCAGTGGAAATCTTCACATGATTGGAATAAATACTCTCTTAATTTACTGAAGAGTTTATAAACCATCAATTACGCTCAACCTGGTTTAGCCTGACTACCAGATGGTTTTTCTGTGTGTGACTACTATGTATGCTACAATTTCTTATAAACACAGATGAGAATTGAGTACCTGTTCGATGCCAAAGGTAGATGAATAACCCTGAAAAAGAGCTCAGTAAGTCCTCCTACCAGAGATATTAATTCATAAACAACTATACATCTCCTGAAACATAGTAGACACCATATATACATGTTTATTCTCTTCCCTTTATTCCCATTTAATTTCTTTGCTTTAATTTCCTCGTATCAAATGGAGATTTCTTATGAGGATAAAATGAGGTATTATTTAGGAAGTTCTTTGCAAACGTAAATGCACTATTAAATGCTAGCTATATAGCTATATAGTAAGGCAACAAAATATGTAATTTAGAAAACATTTAACTTAAATATTATTTCTGGAAGGAAGAAGAGCAATGTAGGAATGAATCTATAGGTTATAATAGATGGTGAAAAGTTATTCTATAAAGGAAAGAATGTGGAATTACTTCATTTCTATTTTGGTAGCTAACATTTATATAGAGCCTACTAGACACTGTCTTAAGTACTTTACAAATATTATTTCATTTGGTTCTCAGATAATCCTGGGAAGTAGGTGTTATTGGTATCCCCATAGTAAATGCTGGCAAAAGGATGTTAAATGACTTCCTTAGGTCTTATAGCTAGTACCTGTTGGCAGCAGGATTTGAATTCTAGTCTTCTCCAGTCCTACCTTTCCCTACTATTCTCTGCCCCAATTCTGAGGTGTCCATTCTACTCTCATACCTAGTTGAGTTTGAAGGGGTTCATTATTGGGTTGGTAATAACATAATAATGTTTTACTCATCATAAATTTGAACACCTTTTATTGGATTATAAAGGAATTGCAATCTTCAACAATTGCAAGAATACTCATGTTGAAAACATTACAGACTCTGAAAAAATGAATTATTGGAAACAGAAAGAGAAGTAGCAATCTTTAGAAACTAGCAAAGATTCATTAAGACGTCATACCAACCTAGCCTTATTCTGTTTTTCCTTCCTTCCTCCCTCTCTCTCTTCCTTCCTTCTTTTTTTCCTTCCTTCCTTCCTCTCTCTCCTTCCTTACTTCTTTCTTTTTGGATACATAATATTATTTGATATTTCTATTTTGGCTTTAAGGTTTACAAAGTTATTTTTTTCTCAACAACTTTATGAGATTAGAGCTCTTTCCAGTTGCTCAAATGCATTTATCTTTTTAGATTTCTCTTGATTCATGTTTACATTTTGACTTTCCTAATGAGTTTTATCTTTGCTTTATAAATTCATAAAGGTCATTTACTCTATGAAAGATTCATTTCTTCTTTCTCTTGTTCCCCTAATAGGATTATATTCAGCTTGTTTATAGACCTCTTTCTTTTGACTTTTAGAATCTTGTTTCCAAAGTCTCTGGTCATTTACAATAGAAACTACTAGAATTGGTGTGATGCTTTGGTATTTGAACTTTTTCTTTTTGCATACTTGGCTGTATCCAAAATTTTTCTTTGATGTGGAAGTTCTTGATTTTACCTATGAAAGTTCTAGGACTTTTCATTTTGGTGTTTCTTTCAGAAAATGATTTGCATATTCTTTTTAGTTACACTTTGACCTCTAATTTTAATAACCTGGGCCTTTTTCATTTATGATTTTTCAAAATATAATTTCTAAGCTGCTTTTAAAAAAATAACTATAGTTTGGAGGTAGTGAATGAAGTTCAATGATTCTTAAATTTTTCACGAATTATATGATTTTAGGTCAGTTTTAATAATATATGAGCTATCATATTTTTTCCTGCTTTTAAATTTTGTTCCATTATTTCTTACTGCTCCATAGATTCATATATTTCTGTTTATTCTGGTTTTCAGTGAATCTGTTACTCAAGTAACCTTGATTGCTTTTTTCTTCTAAACTATTTATTTTCCTCCTAGTTCTTTTCTTTTAAGAGAATCTCTTCTTTTATTCCTTCTTGGTAGTATTCCTTCTTGTAGTCTTTGGTGGAAATTGTCTTTCTTTCTCTGTCTCTGTCTCTCTCTCTCTGCATCTCTCTCTCTCTCTGTCTTTGTGTGTGTGTGTGTGTGCATGTGCACGTGCATGTATGTCTGTCTGTCTGTCTTTCCAATTTATGTCCCTATTTGCAGTCATTAAAACACTGTCTGTTTTCTCTCTTTTGTGGGATCGCTAGATCTATAATAATTCTTTATAATGTTCAATGTCTTCTTGGTGGACTCATCTCTTTTGTTCTGAAACAGAGGCTAATGTGTTGCATGGTATTAGTCATTGAATAGACCATAAATGGGATATCATATTTAATTCACAGTGTCACATTTCAAGACCTGCATTGAAAAAGCATACTTCAAATACAGGTGTGCTTCTTTACATATGCAAAAAACATGTGCATGGCACAAAATACACGTTTGTAACAACTATATACAACTTCAATTGGACACTGATACCAGTCTTATTAGATATAGAATTCAGTTCATATGTTACTTATGTCCAAATATAAGGAAAAATATGTTGCAAAACCTTGTACTTTATAATTATAAAGCTCTTTACACAAATCATATTATTTGAACCTCAAAATAACCCTATGTTAATAGTAATACAAATACTGCCATCCTCATTTTACATATAAAGAAATAAATCTGGGGAGGTGAGGTCAATGTCAAGTATATAATTAAGGGCACAGCAAGGATGGAGTCTGGTTATCTGAATCCTATAACCAGAGCCCTATACTAGACTGTCTCCAACAACTAAGGGAAAGGGGGGAAATGAAAATAGAGAATGATTACTTTGTTTTCATAATTAAGATTTTCTGATTTATATATTTTTTCTGCTTCCCTGCCTCATTTTCCACTTTAAAAAAGAAATCAAGGATACAACAAATGAAAAGCTCACTTTCATTTAGTACCATTCCTTCTTATAATTATTTAGTTTCTCCACTTCCTCTATTCTTATCCCTTTCTCTTACTATAGAGAGCTTCTAGCCTGTTGTGAATAAAAAAAAATGCTACTTCAGTTTTGGATGTTATCAATATATTTTATATTCTAATGCCAAAACAAGTGTCTTTTTTTAAATACTCAAAATATTTTCCAATATTGAAAGTAAAAAACTGCAATGTGATATAACACTAGCCTTTTGCTATACTTGCATTTACCCTAGGTAGCCAGTAATTCTGAAGCCATCAGCTGGGTCTTGATTGTTAAGTGACTCCCTAATTTGGTATTGGTCACTAGTTATCTTTATCACAGGGAGATAATTGATTTGTGTTACCTAGTAGGAAACAACTAAAGTTTGTTTAGGAGAGAGAAGTGGGTGAACCTGGTTATGTCAATACAAAATTTTTTCATTTTTATTTTTTTTTTAACAAATAAAACTTGGGAACTCATGTAAAGGAGAGTAGGAGCTATGTTGTTTTGGCTTTTGAAAAAGGGAAAGGGACAGTAAGAGAGGTTGAGAGGGAGAGATATAAGGTAATTTTGTATCTGGTTATCATAATTCACTTTGGACCTTTGGAAATATGCTATCTAGAGTCAATCTACAATTATAGCAAACTGCTTTGTAAAACCAGATGGTTTCTTTGAAACCTATTCTACCAAAGTGAATGCATCTTAGTGAAATCCTAACCACACAAAATTTGGTAAGATAGTCCTGAAACTAAATGCAGGAATGAAACCTAATTCTTATTTGAATTTTCTTCAGTATTCCCCTGCTGCTACATCCAGTCAGAACCCAGAGATAACTGTTTTTGGATTCTAAGGTTCTCCAAATACTACACTACACTACATTTCATCAGTTTAAGATAATAGCACACATTGCTACCTATCCCTGCCTGCCCATAATGTGCAACATATGTTATTGAATATAGTTAAACTATGAGAAAACTTGAGATCCTATTTAATAGGCTGTATGTTTAGCCAGTTTAGTCCAAGATTGTCAGGAAAGGGTTAAGAGTGCTGCTCACCGCCCACTATCCCTCTTTCACTGGAATGAATGAAAGAAAAGCCAGGGTTTCAGCCCTAAGGCCTTTATCAAAGGGAGTGAGGAAGAATGGAACTATGTATGGTTCTTTGATAGAAGCTTTAGGGCAGAAACATTCGTTTTCCTTTGTTGCTTGTAAGAAGAAAAAAAAACCCACTAAAACGTGCATTTAAATTGGATGTAAAGTTATATGTGTACACAGGCATACTAGCTCCTTGGGACCTTTCTCTCTTCCTTGGGCCACAAACTTTAGGTTTTTTGGTCTGCAAAGCTGACAAATTCTAGGCCCTCACACAGTGATTCCCTCCCACCCCCAGCTTAAAGAAAAAAAAAAAAACAGAAAAAAACCCTCAAAACAAAAACAAAAACCCAGCAATTCCAAATTGAAAACCCTTCCCCTTGACAAAGGTTGGCCTGAAGCTTTTGGGGATTCACTAGGGGAAAAAAAAACCCCAAAACAAAAAAACAACCACCAACCATGTCATGGGCTACACAGAGTACTCAGGCCACCATGAACACTAACATTTTGTGCTACCCAGGAAGGAATTCAGTTCTTCAAGAAGGTTCACCCTGGAGACCCCTGGCATTGACCATTAAATATTTAGCATCACATTCGATGGAAAATTTCAGCGTTCCTTTTTAAGTTTGAGGTTAAAAATGTCCCTGTTAGAATATTAGCCAACTTGCATATGACCTTTTATTTCTGTTGTTGTTCTCTGTGAGCAAACTGCTGGCTGAAACAAAACTCCAGTCTTGTTGCTGTCAGCCGATATTGTCTCTGAGTATGTAACCTCTTTCGTCCAGCAAAGTTATTTTAGATGTTTTAAACATGAAGCTAATTCTATGTCTTAATTTAAAGCATTCTTTCCCCTCCCCCTTCTCCATCCTGGCAGTTGAAAGTTTTGTGTTCATGATAAATCGGGAACTAGGGAGTATACTGCTTAGAAATCACAGAATGATATGATGATGTACAATGGTAAAAGAAGGAGCAAAAATCTCTTCTACTTTAAATGTTATAGCTTGTAAATTGTTTCCAAAACTACATAATTAAGAAATACTATGAATGTAAAAATAGCAATATATCAGTATTTGACACTGAGGACCTTTGAGAGGATCTCAAATAACTTCACAGTTGAAGAAACTCAATCATAGAAATCAAAAGAACAAGTTTTTATAGCAACTAAGGCTAGAGCTTGAATCAAATGTGGGGATAATAGTTTTGTTGAGAATGGGAAGGGGCCCCAAAAGGTTGGAGTCGCAGACTCGTGTTGAAAGGTATCTCAAAAGAATTTGCAGGCTTGAACCCATATCCAAGTCAAGGGGCAAAGTTTATCATAATTGTAACACCAACTGAAGCAGTCTAAATTTCAAGAGAATTTAGCAAAGAAACAGAAGCAAGAAGACACTTTTATTTAGTTCTCCATGTTATTGAGTTGATAATATTATGGCCTAAGGGGAGAACTAAGGAGGGATCTCAAGAATTTGGTTATCACTGACCAATAGACAGTAATGTTTGTAGAACTATTCTTAGACCAGAAGACTTGGACAGACTGGTAGAACAATAGTCTCAGGACCATTAATATATCTTCTCTAAAATCTAAGGGAAGAAATATTATTATATTCTTAGACCAGAAGACTTTTATAATCAAAGACAGAACAATAGCATTCTTAGATCAGAGGACTTCAAGGTCATAGATTCCAAAGCCAGAAGATTTAGAATCACTGACAGATTGTTAAAACAGAAGCCTCCTAAAGTCAAAGGACCTTAAAATTATTTCTGTCTCCCCTAGAAGCTATATCACATCAGTTTCTTTAGACCAGCCCAATTATAGTATTGGGTGAGAAAGGAGGCAGATGTTGAGTAAATTATCTAAATTATTATGCTGTAGACACCAAGAGGGGTTTAGGCAATGACCTACTTAGCTACTCCACATGATGCAGTATTAAAAACAGGAATTGAGAAATATTGTCAACACTGCAAGTAGACACTCCAAATCATTGTGAGGAAGAAAGATTAGACTTGTTCTTCTTGCATACAAAGGGAACTATAGATACTAAAGAAAAGCAGGAATTAAATGTCAACAGTTCTTACCCAAATGTGTACTTTCTAATAGCTAGTCCTGTCCAAAAAATGGAATGAGCTATCTTACAAAGCAGTGTTTTCTATGTCTGGAGGTCATATTCCAATAACGTTTATATGTTCAGGGATATTTAAAAAAAGTCATTCAATAGAGAAGGGTATATTTTATAATGCAAAGAATTCTAAATTTTATTATAATATTTGATTAATTATGTTTTTCTGTGTCTGTGTCAACTAAATTATAAGTACCATGATGACAAGGACTACATATTATCTAAACTTATTACATGTCCTACAGGGTACTGGACATAGAGTAGTCAATTAAAACTCTCTTTTTTTTTTTTTTTTTTTTTGATTTTTTTTTAATTAATTAATTAATTAATTTATTTTTTAAGCTTTTTATTTGTATAACATATGTATGGGTAGTTCCCCCAACTTTGATCTTTACAAAGCTTTCCAATACAAGTTTTACCCCCAGTCCCCTCCCCTCCCCTAGATGGCAGGAAGTCCACTACATGTTAATAATGTTGAAATGCTTGAGAAGTTATGCAAGAAAAATCCTATCTACAAGAAAAAAAGAATCAGAGAAAGGCAACACAATGCAAGCAAATGTCAATAGAGATCATGAAACTGTTACGTTGTGGTCCATATTTCATGTCCCTCTCTCTGGGTGTATATGGTTTTCTTCAGTGAACAACTGGAACTGGTTTGAGACAATTCTTTATTGCAAAGATCCATGTCCATCAGAATTGATCATCATGTAATACTGTTGTTGCTGTGCATGATGATCTCCTGGTTCTGCTCGTTTCACTCAGCATCAGTTCATGCAAGTCTCTCCAGGCCTCTCTGAAATCGTCCTGCTGGTCGTTTCTTACAGAGCAATAATATTCCATAACATTCATATACCATAATTTATTCAGCCACTCTCCAATTGATGGGCAATCCTTCAGTTTCCAGTTTCTAGCCACTACAAAAAGGGCTGCCACAAACATTCTTGCACATGTGGGTCCCTTTCCCTCCTCTAAGATCTCTTTGGGATATAGGCCCAGTAGAAACACTGCTGGGTCAAAGGGTATGCACAGTTTGACAACTTTTTGAGCATAGCTCCAAATTGCTCTCCAGAATGGTTGGATCCGTTCACAGTTCCACCAACAATGTATTAGTGTCCCAGCCCTCCCACATCCCCTCCAACATTCATCGTTATCTTTTCCTGTCATTTTAGCCAATCTGACAGGTGT
>JAJPUD010017292.1:16221-31660 GCA_023553655.1 Myrmecobius fasciatus | reverse complement strand
AAATTTAAAAGAAAACAAAAGTAAAAATCTTATTAGAACACATGATTTAAAAAAAAACAATTTATATTGAGTACATACTTCTTGCACATCTGCAATGCACAAATAACTGTTATCTGTGCTCAAAGTATGTCCTTCCTACCTACACTTAGGATTGTTATGGGCATGGATTCTGCTTTTGAAGAAATCAGAAACAGAACTTCTATGGAGAAGTAGAATATGATTATTAGAATGAAAAAACTCAATTATGTTATGGAAATGCTTGTTTTGTTTCAGAAATGAAAAATAAAATTTACCAAAGAAAATAGAAAAGAACAACTAAATAGTTTCTTACATTTTTTTCTGATAAGGTTAAGGATCTTTCTAAAGAGAAAGGAATTTAATTCTGCATGGAGAAAATAAGTGCTTGTGCACCATGAAATCATAAAATTAATCCACAAAAGAATTAAAAGAAGCCAATAATTAGAGATTCTCAGGGCTATTGATATGGCTAGTCCACCTTCCTTTCCTTTTTTTTTTAATCCCTTGATATTTTTGACCTGTTATATTTCAGATGAATCCTTTTTTTTTGTTTTTTTGTTTTATGCAAAATTTGTGGTGGCTTGCTTGATATGACACAGAGTAGGTAGATTAATTTAAGTAAAATTGTCATTTTTTTTATATAAGTTCAGCCTACCATTGAGCAATTGGTATATTTCCAATTGTTTAGATCTAACTTTATTTGTATGAAAGGTGTTTTATAATTATGTTCCAAATATTTTTATGTTTCCTATAGTTATTTTAAATGGAATTTCTCTATCTTTTGCTTCTGGACTTTGTTGGTAATATAGAGAAATGCCACTGATTTGTGTATATTGGTTGTCTAGGATTCTCTAAAAATAATGTCATATCATCTGCAAATAGTGATAGTATTGTTTCCTCATTACCTATTCTTATCCCTTCAATTTTTTTCTTCTCATATTGTTAAAGCTAACATTTCTAGTGCATCATCCAATAATAATGGTTATAATAGGCATCCTTATTTCATCCCTGATCATATAGAGAATACTTTTAGCTTATTCTCATAACATATAATGCTTGCTGATATTTTTAAATAGATGTTGCTTCTCATTTTAAGGAAAACTCCTTTTATTCCTATGTTCTCTAAAGTTTTTGATAGAAATGGTTGCTGTATTTTGTCAAAGGCTTTTTCTAAATTCTTGAGATAATTATATGATTTTGTTAGTTTGTTATTAATACAATCAATTAGGATGATTGTTATTAATTTTTGTGCTTCCTTCTCCAAGTTGACTTTTTTTCCATAATCCTTCTACACAACTTTACATTTTCCCCAAAACTTTCTTCTACCTATCTTAATTGATTTAAAAAAAATTCAGCTCTTCCAAGAAAACTTTTTGAGCTTGAGACCAATTCAAATTCTCCTTTGAGGCTCCATATGTAGGCATTTGGCCATTGCTTTTCTTCCTGAATTTGTGTTCTGATCTTCCCTGTTATACCTTTTTATGATCAGGGTTCTTTATTTTTTTTAAGTATTATTTTGCTCAGTTACAAGGAAAAGAAATTTCTAACATTCTTTTTTTTTTAAACTTTGAGTTCCTAATTCTCTCCCTTCCTTTCTTCCCATCCCCCTCTGTTGAAAATTTAAGCAATTCAATATAAGCTATGCATGTGCAGTCATGGAAAACATTTCCATAAGTCATGTTGTGAAAGAAAACATAGTATTTCCCCGCAAAAAAAAAAAAAAAAAAAAAAAACTTAAGAAAAACAAAGTTTTAAAAAGTGCTTCAATCTGCAGTTCTTTCTTTGGGTTTGGAGAGGCAATATTTATTATTAGTCCTCCATAGTGTCTTGGATCATTGTATTGCTGAGAATAGTTATGCCATTCACAGCTTACACATATCTTACAAGGTTACTGTTCTTTTGTACCCAGTACATTTCACTTTGCATCTGCTCATGGAAGTTTTTTTTAGATTTTTCTGAGAATATCCTGATCACCATTTCTTGCAGCACAACAGTATTTCATTGTAACCATATGCCACAATTTACTCACCCATTCCTAAATTGATAGGAATCCCCTCAATTTTCAATTCTATGTCTCCAGAAAAGAGATGCTATGAATAATTTTGTATATATAGGTCTTTTTCCTTCTATTTTTTTTTGTCTTTTGGGATATATACCTAGTAGTATTATTGCTAGGTCAAAGGATATGTATGGTTTTATAGCTTTTGGGGCATACCTCTAAATTAGGCTACAGGTTAATGGATCGAATCAGAAAATGTCTCATTTTTCAGACGTTTCATTTTTCATATCCTCTTCACTATTTGTCATTTTCCTTTTATATCCTATTAGCCAATTTAATAAGTATATAGTAGTTCTCCAAAGTCATTTAAACTTGCATTTTTCTAATCAGTTGGAAGTTAGAACTTTTTTTTTCATGTGGCTGTACTAGTTATGATTATTTTATCTAAAAATCATTCATATATTTTATCATTTGTCAATTAAGGAATAGTTTGTATTTTTATAAATTTGACTCAGGCTTCTATATGTTTGAAAAATTAGGTCTTTATCGGAGAAATCTGCCTCCCATATTTTTTTCACTATTAGTCGTAACTGTATTTTCTACCTGTTTTTTCTATCCTTTCTCTCCTTTCACCCAGTTCTTCTTCAAAAATTTTTTGCATCCAACTACTTCTTCCCCAATCTGCCCTCCTTTCTATCACTTCCCCATTTACTTCCTTTCCTACTACTCTGTAAAAAAAAAAAAAAGTGGATTACTATACCAAATTGATTGTGTATGTTGTACCTACTTTGAGCCAATTCTGATAGCAGTAAGCTTTCTTTTCTCAAGTTGAGCTCTGCTCCTGAGGCACAGGGAACAGGTCCCAAACTCTTTTGTTTTTCTGGGGGACAGAGGCCTTGTCAGTGTCTTTGTGTTCTGGGACCTCAGGTGCTAGTGGATAATCCCCTGTTCTGGGGTGGTCAGGTCCAGTTGTGCCTTTTGTGCCAGGATTTATAGTTCACAATTTGCTTTCTGTACAGGGGCTAGAGATTTCAAAATTGATTTGCTGTCATGCTGTCCTGCTGAGTTAGGTAGAGAGGCCTCCATTTCTGATCTCTGGTCTCTGGCTAAGAGACTCCAACAAGATTGATCTTTGTACTCACCTTTTACCCAAATGAGATTGACCTTTCTGGAAGTCTTTCTAAGTTATTTTAAGATGAAAATTGTTTTACCTTGTCTTTTTCTGGGTTCTGTCGCTCTAGAAACAATTGAGTTTTCATTTAATGCTATATCTGAGAGAAAGAGAAAGCTCAGGCAACATCCTAATTTCTTTCCACCATATTGACTCTGCCTCTATGTATATATTTATACATACACATATACATATATTACCAAATATTGTGAAATTTGTGTACATAGTAGATTGTACCAAATATTGCACAAAAATAGAGGAAGCAAACATATGTATTTATATATTTGCTTCATTAATACCCAATAAAGACAAGAAATACAGAAGAGTTTATAAATCAGCAGCTGACTAAGAAAGATATTTGACAATGGGATTTTTATTTCAGATTAATGGCTTGAAATATAGTGATGAAAGACTCCTGGCGAGGAATAAAGAATATTTGAAGTACACTCATCAAAATGTATTTGTCTGGAGACTTTCCATCTTAATGAAATTAATTTTAAAATAAACATAATTAGTAATGAGAAAATAGTATACATACATATATACAAATAAGTAAGTGTATATATGCCAAGGTAGACATCATAGAATATAGCTAAATGTGAAGGAAGAATAACATTTAAATAATCCAAAGTTCATAGAAGAAAAAGGCAAGAAAGTGGTCAAAAACAATATGTCCAAAATTTTAGGCAATAAGATAGGAGAATTGGATACCCTAAAATAATAAAAGAATCAACTTTGAACTGACATATATAACTGAGACTCAGGATGATACCCATAAATATTGTATAATTGTTTTATTAAAAAATTTAAAAAAAGAAGGAAGGAAGGCAGGCAGGCAGGCAGGAAGGAAGGAAGGAAGGAAGGAAGAAAGGAAGGAAGAAAGGAAGGAAGGAAGGAAAGAAGGAAGGAAGGAAAAAAGAAAAAGAGGGAGAGAAAGAGAAATTAAGGGAGGGAATTAAGTATTTACTAAGTGAATAGGATATTCCAGGTACTAGGCTAAGCTCTTTACAGATGTTATAGCTTTTAAACCTTACAATAACCTTGAGAGGTGGATGCCATTGTTATTCCTGATAAGGAATCTGAGAAATATAGAAGACTTTCCCAGATACATAGTCAGTATGTGACCATATCTGAATTCAAGTCTTCCTGGCCTTTATCCATTAGATAAGGGCAACAAAAAAGTTGGTTATTTTTCTTATTGTATTAGTGATCTATTGCTGAAAGAATATATGAAATGTAAGGTGAGGGTAGATAGGACAAAGGAAATTGACAACACAGAAGTGAAAGTTGATCATTTTAAAAAAATCTATAATAATTCTTTATCAAATAGAATGACATTTATACCAGGAATTAGAAAGAACAATGAATAGCTAATGGGTATAAAGGTAATGGGAGGGGAGGAAAGAATAAGGAGCATCTAGGTAGCTCAGGACCTAGAATTAGGAAGACCTGTGTTCACATGTCACCTCAGACACTTGCTTGTTAGGTGATCCTGGTCATGTTACAATCCTGTTTGCCTCAGTTTTTCTTATATATAAATTGAGCTGGAGAAGGAAATGGCAATCCACTTCATTATCTTAGCCAAGAAACCCCAAACAAGATCCAGAAGAGTAAGATACAACTGAAATGACTTAACAACAACAAAAATATATTTTACATATATAACAAATATAGGTGAGTGGTTGTAAGAGACTACTTAATTGTTCTTAATGAATTCAAGTCTTTTAGGTCTCATGGATTACATAAGGTAGGTGGTACTCAGAAATCAAGTAGCTATGAATACAAAATCACTGAGATATTTAAAATAGAACAGAAATTAAGACATATGCTGTAAGAATGGAAAAAAGAGAAAATCTCACATTTAAATAAGAGAAAAAGCAGTGTCTCTAAACCAGAGGACAAAAGAAATGTTTTATTGAACATCTAAAAAGGGAAGTGGTAGCAAAAGGGTAGCATAACTTGGTAAAGTGCAAATTACATGAGAATAAATTTAATTTCTCTTTGGATAGAGTGAATAGATTTATAGTTCATGGAAATATTGTAAATAACATTTAATTAGATTTTTTCAGAGAATTTGACAAGATTTTTCATATCATAGAATAAGAATATGGAGTAGATAGAAATAGAAGTTAATAAATTCAGAGCTATTTAAATACCTAGTTTTTATTAATATCTCTACATAATCATGGCAAAAAGATCCCACTGAATATAGTCCATATTATATGAAAATCAGTTGAAGGAACTGAAATTGTTTAAATTTGGAGATTGCAGAAGATAAAACTCAGGGGAAATCATGAAACTGCCTTCAAGTAAAGACTGTCAGTTGGAAAAGAGATTATACTTTAGTGACAGATGGCAGAACCAGGAGCAATGGGTAGAAGTTGAAAAGAAGCAAATTTATGCTTGACATCAGCAAATGCTTGGGGAGAAAAAAGAGAACAATTCAAAAGTGCAACTGACTGCTTTAGGAGATGATGTGAGTTTTCTCTCATTAAGGACAATTAAGAGGAAACCTGCTTTGCTATAGTAGGGATTCCTTTGAAGATAGATAAGATTCTAGATTTTTAAGGTTTTTTTTTCCAGGTCTAAAATTTCATGATTACAAACAAAAATTGTTCTGTTTCTGTTCACACAAATAAATATATGATTTTGTCCATGTTCCCCAAAATAAATCCTTGTTCCTGGTGAAAGGCTGATTTCTATCACTGGAGATTTCTGATGTAATTGACAGCATATCCAGCATCCAGAATTCCACCAGTTGACAGATGTACCATAAATCATTCTAAGAGTGGGGAGTGCTCCAGGTGGGGAGGTATAAATCTCATTCTCCTAAAAAGAGTATATCTGCTTATCATCAGACTGTCACACTCATAGATAATGTAAGACATACTCTTTTGGTCATGTCCTTAAAAGTTCCTTTCCAGCTTGCTTGGTGATTTTTTTTTCGCTGATCTTGAAGCTGCATTTAGTTTTTACTGTTATTGTTCAGTCTGTCATCTTCCCTTAATGTTTCCTATGGTAATTTCTGCTAGTTCATGACATTGGAGTTTAGTAACAATAATTTGAAAGGTAATTCCTTAAAGATGGCCTCAGTGGAGGGAGCAATCAAAGACTAATTTTACTAACTGGAAAACAATAGCAAGTGGTATTTTTTGAATTACTATTGGTTTAAATGAATAGTATCCTGACTGACTTTATTTTCCAACTAAATATGAGGATGGGAAAAGATGACCTCAGGACAAGAGGTCCCTAATTTGGTAGGCTTTTTTAAAAATAATACTTTGCCTTGAAGTAATTATCTGAAGGAAGTTAAATAATTTTTTTATGTTTTCAACTGAATAGACATATAAAATTGCAAATGTTTCATTCATTGTGTTGATTGCATGTTGTCAAGAGATATAGCAAGCATTTAAACTAATAAAGTGATGCAATTTAAAAATGATGTACAAATCCATATCCAACAAAGATGTAAAAATAATTAAAAGTCATAAAATGTGGGGCTGGTGGAATTGTGGAGAAACAGGAACACTCATTTATTCATTCATTACTAGGTGAACTACAAAAAAAAATGGTCTTGGGATTTAATTTTCTATGGAACTCTTGGTTTAGAAAGCCCTGCCCTAATGCACTTTAACAACTCACTCGATATTTAGATTCTTCTAAGCTGGACATTTTCAGTGGGGTTAAATGATTTGCTTATAGTCATAAAGTGAGTATGTGTTCAGAATCTTCTTAGAAAATAATTTGGCAGGCCATAGTTCATGTACAAAGTGTAATTCTACTTTTTGACTCATAGTTGCATTTTTAGGAGTATCTTCTAAAAGTGGACTAAAAATAAGGTGAAAAGAGTTATTTGCCAGCCAGTGAGTCAAGAAATATTTATTAAACATTTAATGTAGGGCAGGTAGGTGGTGCAGTGGATAGAGCACCAGCCCTGAAGTCAAGAAGACCTGAGTTCAGATCTGGTCTCAGACACTTAACATTCTCTAGCTGTGTGACCCTTGGCAAGTCACTTAACCTTAACTGCCTCAGCAAAAAGAAAAAAAAAAACTTTTAATGTATATCAGGAACTTATCCTTAAAGAAATTAAGAAAAGGGGAAAAATCCCTGCTGAGGAACTCATAATCTAATAGAATAGCAAGAATAACCATTCACAGTAGTGATATATGTAATAATATTAGCACAACAAATGCTATTATTCAACATTTAATTCAATAAATTGTATTGCATTAATGAAAAGAGAACTCTATAGTGAAATTATAACAAAAAGCATAAGAAATAAAAAGAAAATTGAAATTGTCATGCATACAAAATGAATGAATAGTATGTAAAAATCAATCAGAAGAACAATGTACACACTAATTATGTCCATAGAATTTAATATTGAATGAGAATAGATGGGAAACATTTCTTGATGCAGTTTTAGAGTACATTACTAAAATGTTTTCATGGAGCTAAATTGTTTGAATTTCTATTTATTTAATTGTAAACAGCTGCAAAACTTAAGTGATTTATTGTTTTTCAGTATTGTTCACAGTAAGCCATTTTATGTTAAAAAAAAAAAAAACAAAACAAAAACAAAAGCTGTAACATCTGTCACTAAAAGTCTTGCCTTTTCAGTCTTTGAATGCTCATAACTGAGCTTTTGGTGGAAAGAATATCTCTTAAAGGTATTTCCTCTGTTTATTTCCCTTGGACTAGTATAATTTGTTCAAGATTTGGAAATGTGGAGGCAATGGAAATTTTATTAACCATCTTTCTGCTGTTTATCTTAATACTAAATTCACTATCTCATAACCACATTATTTTACATTTATCATCTATTTTGTTAAATATTTCTCATTATATTTAATTTTTGCCTTTTTAAAAAATTTTGAGTTTCAAAATTTCTTCCTTCTTCCTGCCCTTCCCCAGTCTCTTGAAATGGCCAATGATATGATGTGAAGTCATCCAAATTGTATTTCCTTACTAACCATATGATTTGGCATCATTTAAAAATATCAGTGACTCTATCACTTTTTGAAATAGTAATTCGGTTCTGTATTGGCACTTTTAACTCTCTTTGTATTTTTTTTGGTTTGTTTTTGAAATGTACTACACTTAAATTGGGTTTAAATCTGGTAGCACTGGAGATTGTATATTTCAGTCCCCTCATTTCATAGAAGAAAAAACTAAGGTTCAGAGTGAGAAATATTTTTACCCAAGACCGAAACTACTTGAGAATAAAAAATCCCAGGTTTTTTGAGTCCTTTTTTCTAGGTATTTACCACTACATCAATGCTTTTTTATGCTTTATCTGAATCCTCCAAATCTCTTAAATTTTTTTTTCAAATCCCTTAATTCTTGAAAGCATCCAGGTAAAAGAGTGGATGGAGTAGTGAACTTGAAGTCAGGACAACCTGAGTTCAAATTCTACCTTGTATATTTTCTAGCTTTGTAAATCTGTGACAAATGCTTCTGTCTGCTTCAATTCTGAAATTAGTATAATAATAGCATTTACCTTACAGGGTTGTTGTGAGGAAAAAATGAGATATTTTTTGTAAGGTGCTTTAAGTTAGCTATTCTATATTAGCTATTAAATTATCGTGTAGGTAACTACAAAGATAGAGAATAAGCCTCTGATTTAATTAGTATAGAGGATTCCTAGATGAGGAAACCTCTTTTCCAATAACTTCTTTCCAATTTATAATCTTCATAACTGCCTAGAGGACTGGTATCAAACTAAGATAGCAAAGGGGACCATTAAACCATACATAAACACTACTATAAGTTTTATATTGCCTTAGAAAATCATCTAATAACATCTATGTTTTATTTTTTGTTAAATTTTTCTTAATTACATTTTATATTATTTAGGGCCTACAGGAGGCTGTGTATTGGATATCTCTAGCAGAGTGCTTTGAGGGTAAGTGATATATTCAAAGTCATCCAACCAGCATGTGTGAGAAATCAGATGTGAACCCAGAACCTTCTGGCATTAAACTCTATATCCACTGAACCATGAAGCTTCTCATATAGTTTTAATGATTTCCAAAAAGCATAATTCCATGTAATTTATGTTTAAACCATGAAATTTGCAATAATATCATCTATATTTTACTAGCATCCATTACTAATTTGGTTTTGACAGTTACCTTGATAATGGGAATACCATGTTCTGGATAATAAGCATGGAGGCATTTGTTAAGGAAAGATATGTAGGTTCATGAATTAATATTATGGTTAAAGAAGTCTCTTCTGAGCAGTTTGCCATGGCCTCAGTAGTCTTGAATTAAATAATGAAATTAGTATTTTGAAATTCTTGTTCAAGTGGATCTAGAGCAACTCCAATCATTTCCCTTTTACTCAGAAAATGTACTTTCTACTAGTCTTTTAGTTTCCTTCAGCACTCTTGAAAATGGAAAAGGCATTGAATCAAGCTCCCCACTGGTGTTTTAAGAGAAATATAGATTTATGCACATTTCCTATATTTATGCATATATTAACTCCAAGTAAAAGAGACAAATTTAGCCATTTCACTAGAATTGATGCAATTCATTTATAGATGATGACGAATGTGTGATTTTTAACAATAGCAGTATTCATTCACTACCAATTATTGGTCACCCCTAGCTTGTATTATCTTTCTAGGAAATATTAATTAAATCTGATGAGCTTCTAAAATAGTATAGTATTACAATTCACCAAGGATTTCAAATTTTTTTAGTGTTATTTCCTTGAAAGATTGGCAAGTTTTACTAATTGTCATTTCTTTTCTTTTTCTTCCTTTTGGTGGGAGGGACTTGAATCAATTTTTTTTAATACTCTTTTCCCCTTTGGATTTGTAGACATTGGCTAAATGTCTTGATATACTATTGATGGGATCTCTACAAATGAGTACTGATGATGGTATAACACTACCAGGTAGTCTGTGGTGTTTAGGGATCCCTTTCTGTCTCTCTCTTTTTTTCTTAGAATGTCTTTCATTAATACTAAATGCTTTAGATCAGTGGTAGCAAACTCAGATAGGAATAAGGCTTACTAATCAATACATAAAGATCCCTGTGAGTTGTATATTGACTTTAAAATGTAATATGATCTGTTTATTGTATTTTTTAATTTTCTTTAGTTAAATATTTCCCATTTACCTTTTAATCAGGTTCAAGATAGTGAATGTTGTAGCTTGTGTGACATCTCTGTTTTCAAAATTATGGTCATTACCCCAGGATCAACTGCTTCTGATTCCACATTGTAGCCTCTGCCCTTGGTTCTATAAAACTTCACAAGTTCAGCTTCAAGAAGCACTTTACTTTTATTTATTTATTTATTTTATTTATTTTACTTTTAAAAGTTTTTTTTTATTTTCAAAAAATATGCATAAATAGTTTTCAACAAAGCTTTGTGTTCCAATTTTTTTTCTCTCTCTCCTTTCCCTACACCTCCTCACCTAGTTGGCAATTAATACAATATTTATTAAAATGTTCAATTGTTCTATACATATTTTCACAATTATGCTGTACAAGAAAAATCAGATCAAAAGGGGAAAATATTAGAAAGAAAACAAAGTGCAAGCAAACAACAACAACAAAAATGTTGTTATACACATTCATTCTCCACAGTCCTCTCTCTGAGTGCAGATGGCTTTCTCCATCACAAGATCATTGGAACTGGCCTGAATCACCTCGTTGAAAAGAGCCAAATCCTTCAGAATTAATCATGGTATAATCTTGTTGTTGCTGTGTACAATGTTCTCTTGGTTCTACTCACTTCACTTAGTATCAATTCATGTAACTCTCCCCAGATTTTCTGAAATCATCCTGCTAATTGTTTCTTATAGAACAATAATATTCTATAACATTTATATACCATAATTTATTCAGTCATTCTCCAACTGCTGGACAAACACTCAGTTTCCAAGGAAGTTTATCTTTAAAGGGGTTCTTTTCTTCAGTTCATTATCCCCCATTTTGCCAATTGTTTTTTTACGTTGTTTTCTTTCAGTTTTTGTGCTTCTTTTTCCAAGTTGTTGACTTTTTCTCATATTTCTTCTGCAAAGCTCACATTTCTTTTCCCAATATTTCTTTTACCTCTTTTATTTTTACTTTTTTGGCTCTCCCAAGATGACATTTTATCTTTAGAGTAATTCATATTCTCCTTTGAGTCTTCACATGCAGACATTTTAATACTGTTACCCTCTCCTAAATTTGTATTTTAATCTTCCCTGTCACCTTTTATTTAATTGTTTTTGCTCATTTTACAAGTTGATTCTGTCTCTGGGCACAAGGAGCACTATCCAAGTTTCTTGCATTGGGGATTTTGGGCTTACTCACTGGCTTTCCACTTTAGGATCTCTGTTGGTGGAAGCTCACCCGGTACTCTGGAGTGGACTAGTCTAGTCTTGCCTGTTGCTCCTGAGTTCCAGAGCTACCAACAGCCCTTGTGTGATTGAGCTTCAGGCTCACAGATGATTTGTTAGGGTCCTAGCCAGCTGAATAAGGATTGAGAAGCGTTACTTGTTAATCTCTACTATAGCGAAGGGCCTGACACTGGATTGCCCAGACACAGCTGTACTGGACCATGCTGTTTTCTCTTTTTATCTAAGTTATTCTGATGATTTTTAAGGTGTTTTAAACTGGAAAATAGTTTCACTCTGAATGTGTGTGCTATCTCCATAATCTCTTTAGAAGTTTGCTTTAATGCTGTTTCTGGGGAAAATGTATAGGCAGAGCTCAGGCAACTTCTTGGCTTTTTTCTGCCATCTTGGCTCCATCCTATTCCTATTGCAATGCATATTTTTGTAGTGCTTTTGTTGTGGACTATCTGCTTCTACAATGCCTTAAAACAGAATTACTTTGATATTTGGTTATATTTATGATTTCACTGAAATAGGCACTCTCTCCACTGGTAGGATAGCAATTCATTCATGTCCTTCTTATCCCTTGAGACTTTCCATTATATTCCATTCAGTATAGAGAGCTATCGAACATGCCAAGGTCCTTCCTTTAGCTCTCTCAGTATTGCAAATGTCAAGAAGGATATAATGAATATCATCAAAGAAATAAAGATGGGAGTGATCAAATTGTCAGAAATATTGGGTAACTAATGGAAAGTGTATATGCTCCAGTGGTATACCAAATTAGTTTAAAGAAAACCCTCATCATTTTGGATGGGCCCACAAAATATGAAAATATACCTGTATGAGTTATAATTTGTACTGTGAAGGGAAATGCAAATAATCACTAAGAAGATGACATATTATTTGGAGTATTGGAGGAGTCTGGTATAACTGGCATTTTTTCCCACATATATGTCTTTGTGTTTAATATGTATTTTTGTAAATATAAAAATTATTATATTTTTAAAATTAAATCTGTCATTCTCATTTATGTTTGTTTAGTTCACATATTTTAAAATCATGATTATTAAAGAACTTTTGTATCTTTTCTATTTTTCCTTGAAATTAGTTTTGTTTGGTATTTTTGTAATTGTCCCCAATCTCAGTTTGTCCCCCAGCATAAGTGTACCATCCCCATTCCAAATTCCTTGAATTTCCTTAAATTGTTTATTTTATCTAGTGCCTCCACTTTTGACATTTTTTTTAATTAAAGCTTTTTAATTTCAAAAGATATTCATGGATAATTTTTCAACATTAACCCTTGTAAAAACGTGTGCTCTAATTTCCCCCCTTCTCCTCACCTCCGCCCCTAAATAGGAAGTAATCCACTATATGTTAAATATGTTAAAATATATGTAAAATCCAATATACATACATATTTATAAAATTATCTTGTTGCATAAGAAAAATCAAATCAAAAAGAAAAAAGATAAAAAAAAATAAAATGCAAGCAAACTACAACAAAAAGAGTAAACATGCTATGTTGTTATTCACACTCAGTTCGCACAGTCTTCTCTCCCACAGACTTTTTTGGAGTCTGAATCATCTCATTGTTGAGAAATGTTTATGTCCATCAAAATTGATCCTCATATAATCTTGCTGTTGTGGTATACAATGATCTCCTGATTTCCTGGTTCTGCTCATTTCACTTCACATTAGCTCATGTCTCTCTAGGCCTCTCTGAAATCATGCTGCTAATCATTTCTTATAGAACAATAATATTCCATTACATTCATATAACTTAACTTATTCACTCATTCTCCAACTGACAGGAATCCACTCAGTTTCCAGTTTCTTGCCACTACAAAAATGCTGCCACAAATATTTTTGAACATTTGGATCCTTTCCCTCCTTTAATATCTCTTTGGCATATAAGCCCAGTAGAAACACTGCTAGATCAAAAAATACACACAGTTTGATAGCCTTTTAGGCATAGGTCCAAATTGTTCTACCAAATAGTTGCATTAGTTCACAACTCCACCAACAATGTATTAGTGTTCCAGTTTTCCTACATCCCCTCCAACATTTGTCATTGTCTTTTCCTGTCATATTAGCCAATCTGAGAGTTGTGTAGTAGTACCTCAGAATTGTCTTAATTTATATTTCTGATCAATAGTGATTTGGAGCACTTTTTCATATGACTAGAAATAGTTTTAATTTCTTCATCTGAAAATTGTCTGTTCATTTCCTTTGACCATTTATCAATTGGAAAATGGCTTGAATTATTATAAATTTGATTTTTTTACCTCTCTGCCCAACTAAGGAGTTTCATAATCTTACCTGTCTTTCCTTTCTCTTTAACTTCTTAGTTTAGTTAACATTTTTGTAGTGTGCTTTTCCCTCCTCATTTCAATTTTCCCATTCTCTGTATGAATTTTATTCTTCAATTCAAGCTTTATATCCTTATTTCTTTTTCTCTCTTTTCCTCTCTTTCAGAACTACTCAATGTGAAATTTAATGTTTCTTCTATTTCATTTCCATAATTTTGTGATTTAGATCTTATTTTCTAGGACTATGTTTTTCTTCTTTGTCTCACTATAAAAGATAACAATTCATGAATGAAGCAGTTTAAGATATAATCAGTGTTTGCATTGCCTGACCCTCCTTGTCGTTGCCCATGTTCATTCAGAACCAGATGCTGAGCTACTCTTGGGAACTCAAATTTCCCCACTACTGAGATGAATGGAAATGTGAGCTGTATTCCTTGGAAGGACATCCCATTCTCAGACCAAATAGTCTCTAAATGTTAGGATTTTCTCTAGAGAAACACATTAAATGCTCCTGTCTATGAATTGATGAATAGGATCTCTTTTCTAAGATATTCCAAGTTGGAGCTTCCTTTCACATGTTCCCCTAAAATTCTTATTAATATACTGTGGCATCAGGTCATTTGGATTAGTAATCCTTCATAAATTAAGTTAATACCTGAAGCTACTTGGAAAATTTGGTAGTTCTATTGAACTGATTGTATTTAACTTTTTTACATGTGAATCAAACAAATTATTGATTTTAAAATGTGCATTGATTAAAAATTTACATAAAATTTAAACAATATTAATTACCACAATAAGAAGATAAAATTAAAAACAAAATGAAAGTAAAGAATGTGTTTTAATCACCAAACTTCTAAGTTACTTATCCAAAAAGAGAGATAACTAACTACCAAAAAAATCTAGATTAAAATATAAATTAGTTTATAAAATTTTATGAAGAATTATAATGAATAATTATGAGACACATTTATCATTCAAAACAGAGAAGTGTTTTGATGGTAAAACTAGTTTGAAGAAAGTTTAACAAAATGTGCAAGTAAACCAAGTCATCCCAATAGAGGATTGCAACAAAAGAATATCCTGGAGTTCTTATGGGGAAGTCGAAATGTCATGAAAAATAAATAACAAAGAGATTTTAAAAATTGATGTATTTCCTGAAATACATACATATACATTTACATATATATATATATACACATATATGCATGCATATACATACAAATATATACATATATATTAGGGTTAACATAATTGTGATGGATTTGAGAGCCAATACAAAGCATATGAAATATGGGAAGGTTCTAATAGTGTGGAAAAAGTAATCATAGATATTATAAGCAAGAAAAACAGTTACAAGAAGAACAATAACTTTTAAGCTGTATAACTGGTCTCATTTATGTATAAAATGCAACTCATTTAACCAGGACTAAAAGATTTCTTCTATGAGGATATTAGTAGAAAATAAGCAGGGTTTTATTTTATAACAAAAAAAATTGACAAATAGTCAATGAATATGAATAGATAATTTTCAAATGAAGAAATTAAACACTTCTAGACAAATGAAAAAAAAAATTATCTAAATCCCTATTGATCAGAAAAATGCA
>JAJPUD010017292.1:369-11221 GCA_023553655.1 Myrmecobius fasciatus | reverse complement strand
GAATTGGTGATTTTTTCCAATTCACCAATTTTGTTTTACAGTGAATTGTTTTCTTTTTCCAATTCAACAGTCTTGTTTTCCAGTTTTTGACATCTCTGTTGCACTGATGTCAATTTATTTCTCCATTCTTCTTCTAGCTCTTTTTTGAGATTCTTTATGCAATCTTCCAAGTGAGCCTTCTGAAAAAGGGACCAACTCATGTCCGCCTTTGTGGCTTTGTCTGGGATTGTTTATAGAATCTCAGGATCTGGGGACTGCCCTACTTTCTCTCCATAGAAGCTGTCTATGGTGAGAGCTCTCTTCTGCTTCTTGCTCATGTTTTTGAGCTGAGGAACTAGTGCCAGACCAGTAGCCATTTCAATTTGCCCTGGGGCAGTTTGCCAAGTTGACTTCCAGTATGGGGCTGGTTGGCTAGATCCACACTAGGACCACACTTTCAGCTGCTCTCAATCCATCCTTTACCAAAGGCAGATCTGTCAAAACACCTGCCCGCAAGCAGCGCAAAGTGGCCCAGGCGTCTCCCAGGGACTTCCTGGGTGCCTAAAATCCGCTGCTCTGTGGCAGCTCCGACTTCTGCCCTGGCTGCTACGCACTGGCGTCTGATCGCGGCCAGCTGCCTATTCCCCTGAGACTGACTTTCTCCAGAGTTTTTTCAAAGTAGATTTTTATAGAAGTGTATTGTATTGTCCAAGTGTTTGGTAGAGGCCTCACTCCAGAAACAGTTCAGAGGCTCAATTTGTCTGGGTCTGAGGGAAGGTCTCAGGAGCTCAAAGAGAATGCTGTCTGCAGTTCACCATCTTGGCTCCGCCCACTATAATATCATTCTTTATGTTAAAATCAAAACACCCAATTGGTCTTATCTTTGGTATATGGTGTTAGGTGTGGGTCAATGTCTAGTTTCTGCTATACTAATTTCCAATTTTTCTGGCACTTTTTTTGAAATTGTGATTTTTTATCCTAAACGCTGGGGTCTTTTGGTTTGTCAAACATTAGATTACTATAATCATTTACTATTTTGTCCTGTGAACCTAATCTATTCCACTAATCGACTATTCCATTTCTTACTCAGTACCAAATGGTTTTGATAACCGCTGTTTTATAATATAGTTTTAGATCTGGTATTGCTAGGCCACTTTAACTTGAATTTTTTTCATTATTTCCCTTGACATTCTTAACTTTTGTTCTTCAAGATGAACTTTACTACTGTTTTTTTCTAGATCTGTAAAATAAATGGGGGAAAATAAAATTATCACTTGAAAGTGCAAAAAAAATTAAAAGCAAGTTTCTCTGATGGAATATTATTGTACTGTGAAAAATGATAAGCAAGATGCTCTCAGGAAAAAAAAAAACTTGGAAAATTTTTTTATGAACAAAGTGAAATATATTATATACAAAGTAATACAAAACTATATTTTGGGATGGCCAGCTATAATTGACTTTGTCATTTTCATATTACACCTACTCTGAAGGATTGATGATGAAAAATCTTATCTATATTCAGAAAAGGAATTGATTGATTCTGAATAGATTGGAACATTCTCTGTTACTCTCTCCATCTCATTCTTATAAAATGATTTTTTCTTGAGGGTTTTTATTTTCATTAGGCTGGGAGATCTATGTTTTCTTTCACAACTTGACTTTTATGGAAATGTTTTGCATAACTTCACATGTGGTTTCTTAATTGTGGGTGGGGATAAAGGAGAGAACCTAGATCCCCAAAATCAAAAACAAATGTAATGGAGGCGGAGTCAAGATGGTGGAGTAAAGGCAGGAATTTGCCCAACTTCTATCCTAAACTGCTCCAAATTCCTTTAAATATTGACTCTAAACAAATTTTAGAGCATCAGAACAATCAAAGTGGTGAAGTAGAACATTTTCCAGCCAACATTTTCCAATTCAGCTCCACAGAAAAAGCATGTGACTCCAGTAGGACTCCCCAGAACATCCCCATATCCAGCCTTAGCTTGATTTGGGCCCAACCTCTGAATCATTGGCAGTACTGATGGCTTCCAGATCTCTCAGCACCAAAACACCAGAAAGAACATAGAAGGTCAGCAAAAACAGATCTGTGGAATCAAAGCCCAGTGTGCAATCCCAACACAGGCCTGGCCCCAGCTCTGGCCTGTACTCAGAATTAGTAAGGGAGGTCTCTGACCCAGCAATATTGCAGGAATTTTCTGGACCTCTTAGCCTGGAGACATCAGGGAGAACTTGGAAGGTCAGTAAAGAGGGTCTGTGGCAAGGTGGTGGGAGTTTGGTGTGCAGTTCCAGAGCAAGCCCCTCAACAGAGTCTCAGGCTTAGCCAGCACAATACAGTGGAGCTGTAGGACACAAATAACTGCTTCAGGGCAGAAAAGAGTGCTTGTTGTCAGATTCCTAGGATTTATGAAAACAGCCACACAAAACACCTGAAGCTTAGAACAATGTACCCTCCATCCTGGAAACAGCTCTAAGTTTTTTTTTAAATTTTTATTAAAGCTTTTTATTTACAAAATATATGCATGGGTGATTTTTCTTTCTTTTTTTTTTACATTTTTTATTAAAACTTTTTATTTACAAAACATATGTATGGGTAATTCTTCAACATTGACCCTTACAAAGCTTTCTATTACAAATCCCCCCCCAGTTCCCACGTCTCCCCTAGATGGCAGGAAATGCACTACATGTTAATTATATTAAAATACTTGGCAAGTCAAATATATGTATACATATTTCAACCCTTATCATTGTTGTGCAAGAAAAATCATATCTACAAGAAAAAAATTCAGAGAAAGGAAACACAATGCAAGCAAACATCAATAGATAGCATGGAAATGTTATGTTGTGGTCCACATTTCATATCCCTCTCTCTGGGTGTATGTGGCTTTCTTCACTGAACAATTGGAAGTGGTTTGAAACATTTCATTGTTGAAGAGAGCCATGTCCATCAGAATTGATCGTCATATAGTATTGATGTTGCTGTGTATAATGATCTCCTAGTTCTGCTCACTTCACTCAGCATCAGTTCATGCAAGTCTTTCCAGGCCTCTCTGAAATCATCCTGCTGGTCATTTCTTATAGAACAATAATATTCCATAACATTCATATACTATAATTTATTCAGCCATTCTCCAATTGATGGCCATCCATTCAGCTTCCAGTTTCTAGCCACTACAAAAAGGGCTGCCACAAACATTCTTGCACATGTGGGGCCCTTTCCTTTCTTTAAGATTTCTTTGGGATATAAGCTCAATAGAAACACTGCTGGGTCAAAGGTTAGGCAGAGTTTTATAACTTTTTGAGCATAGTTCCAAATTGCTCTCCAGAATGGTTGGATCCGTTCACAGTTCCACCAACAATGTATCAGTGTCCCGGTTTTCCCACATTCCCGCCAACACCTGTTACTATCTTTTCCTGCCATTTTAACCAATCTGACAGGTGTGTAGTGGTACCTCAGAGTTGTCTTAATTTGCATTTCTCTGATCAATAGTGATTTGGAACAACTTTTCATATGACTAGAGATGGTTTTAATTTCATCATCTGAAAATTATCTGTTCATATCCCTTGACCATTTATCTATTGAAGAGTGGCTTGAATTCTTATAAATATGAGACAATTCTCTATATATTTTAGAAATGAGGCCTTTATCAGAACCCTTAAATGTAAAGATGATTTTCCAATTAAGTGCTTCCCTCCAATCTTGTCGGCATTAGTTTTGTTTGTACAGAAACTTTTTAACTTAATATAGTCAAAATTATCTATCTGGTGTTCAATTAAGAGTTCCAATTCTTCTTTGGACATAAATTTATTTCATCTCCATAGGTCTGAGAGGTAAACTATATTACGTTCCTCTAATTTACTTATAGTATCACTCTTTATATCCAGATCATGAACCCATTTAGATCTTATCTTGGTATGTGGTGTTAGATGTGGGTCAAGCCCTAATTTCTTCCATACTAGTTTCCAATTTTCTCAGCAGTTTTTCACATATTGAGTACTTATTGCATGGGTAATTTTTCAACAGTGACTTTTGCCAAACCTTCTGTTCCAAGTTTTCCCCTTCTTCCCTCCACCCCCTCCCCTAGATGGCAGGTAGTCCAATACATGTTAAATATGTTAAAATACATGTTGAATCCAACATATGTATGCATATTTATACAGTTATCTTGCTACACAAGAAAAATCAAATCAAGAAGGAAAAAAACTGAGAAAGAAAACAAAATGCAAGCATACAACAACAGAAAGAGTGAAAATGCTATGTTGTGGCCCACACTCAGGTCCCACAGGCCTCTTCTTGCGTGTATATGGCTTTCTTCATCACTGAACAAGTGGAACTGGTTTGAATCATCTCATTGTTGAAGAGAGCCATGTCTAACAGAATTGATCATCATATAATCTTACTGTGGCCCTGTATAATGATCTCCTAGGTCTGCTCATTTCACTCAGCATCAGTTCATGTAAGTCTCTCCAGGCCTCTCTGAAATCATCCTGAATCACATTTTTTACAAAACAATAATATTCCAAACATTCATATACCATAATTTATTCAGCTATTCTCCAATTGATGGACATCCATTCAGTTTCTAGTTTTTTGCCACTACAGAAAGGGTTGTCACAAACATTTCTGAACATGTAGGTCCCTTTCCCTCCTTTAAGGTGTCTTTGGTATATAGGCCCAATAGAAACACTGCTGGGTCAAAGGGTATGCATAGTTTGATAACTTTTTGAGCATAGTTCCAGATTGCTCTCCAGAATGGTTGGATTTGTTCATAGTTCCACCAACAATGTATCAGTGCCCCAGTTTTCCCACATGGCCCCCAACATTCATCATTATTTTTTCCTGTCATCTTAGCCAATCTGACAGGTCTGTAGTGGAATCTCAGAGTAGTCTTAATTTGCATTTAACAAAACCATATTTTAACAAAGAGTTAATAGCCACGTAAGTAATAGGATAGAAAAACTGAGCAGAAAACAAAAAAAAAGTTTCTGAACATTAAACGTTATTATGGTTACAAAAGATCTAAATACACTCAGAAGATATCGAAGTCAAAGCTCCTACATTCAAGGCCTCCAAGAAAAATAAGAATTGGGTTCAGACCATGGAAGAGCTCAAGAGGGACTTTAAAAATAGAGTAAGAGAGGAGCAGCTAGGTGGCCCAGTGGATAGAGCACCATCCCTGAAATTAAGAGGACCCGAGTTAAAATCTGGTCTCAGACACTTAACAATTCCTAGCTGTGTGACCCTGGGCAAGTCACTTAACCCCAATTGCCTCAGTAAAATCTCTTTTGTAAGAGATATAGAGGAAAAATTAGGGAAAGAATTGAGAGAGATACAAAAGAAAATCTAAAAAAAAAATGAAAAAAATGTTTAAAAAGCAAAATTGGCCAATTAGGAAAAGAGGTACAAAAGCTCACTGAGGCAAATAATTCCTTAAAAAATAAAATTCAGCAAATGAAAGCTAATGACTTTATGAGAACTCAATAAATCAAAACCAAAAAAAATAGAAAAAAGCTCACTGGAAATTCAGGGGATTCAAGATCCTCCCACTAAAAGTGAAATAATCTCACTGGCAAAAAAAAAAAAAAAAAAACCTGACCTGGAAAATAGATCAAAGAGAGATAATTTAAATTTAAAATTATTGATTTATCTGAAAGTCATGATCAAAAAGAGCCTGAATATCATCTTTCAAGAAATTATCAATTATTCTAGCATCAGAGGGTAAAATAGAAATTGAAAGAATCCACTGGCCACCTCCTGAAAGTGATCCCAAAATGAAAACTTCCAGGAATATTATAGTCAAATTCCAGGATTCCCAGGTTAAGGAGAAAATATTGCACAGTTCCAGAAAGAAACAATTCAAGAATAGGGGAGCCACAGTCAGCATGACACAAGATTTAACAGATTCTACATTAAAGGACTGGAGGTCTTGTAATATGATATTTTGGAGATAAATGGAGCTAGGATTGTAACCAAGAATTACTTACTGAGCAAAACTGAGTATGATTCTTAAGAAGAAAAAGTGGTCATTCAATGAAATGGAGGATTTTCAAGCATTTGTGATGAAAAATCCAGAGTTGAATGAAAAATTTGATTTTCAAATACAGGACTCTAGAGAAGCATAAGGAAGTAATCAGGAAAGTATATCATAAGGGACTTAATAAGGTTTATCTGTTTACCTTCCTATGTAGGATGATAATAAGTGTAACTCATTAGAACATTCTCATTATTATGGCAGTTAGAAAGAGTATATGTAGACAGAGGGCTTGAGTGTGAACTGAATATAAAGGGATAATTTTTTAAAAAATCATTTAAAAATGAAATTAAGGAGTAAGAGATGAAGGTATTGGGAGAAAGGGAAAGGGAGAAATGGAATGGTGCAAATTATCTGCTATAAAAAAAAGAGGCAAGAAATAGCTTTTACAGGGGAAGGAAAGAGTGTGAGTAAAGGATGAATGAGTGAACCTTACTCTAATCAGAATTGGCTCAAATAGGAAATAATATGAATACTCAATAGGGATATAGAAATCTAACTTAACCTGTAGGAAAATAGGAGGGTAATGGGATATGGGAAGTGGGGCAAGGGTGATAAAAGAGAGGACATATTGGGAGAGGGAGTGTCAGTAGTAAAACAATTTTGAGGAGGGACAGGGTGCAAGAAGAGAGAGAGAGAGAGACAGAGAGAGAGAGAGAGAGAGAGAGAGAGAGAGAGAGAGAGAGAAAGGAGAGAGAATAAATGTGAAAATACATTTATCAGTAATAATTGTAAAAAAGTTTTCAAAGCAAGTTTCTCTGATGAAAAATTATTGTTCTCTTGAAAATGATGAGCAGAATGCTCTCAGGAAAAAAAAATTGGAAAATCCTCCAAGAACAATGTGAAATAAACCATATGAAAAGTAATAGCAATGCTCTGGGATGATCAGCTGTAAATGACTTTGTTATCCTCAGTAGGACAATCATCCACACCTTCTCTGAAGAACTTATGGTAAAAGTCCATACCCAGAGAAGGAACTGATTGAGTCTCCATATAGATTGAATCATTTTCTATTACTTTTTCTTTCTCTCTCTTTATTTTTAACTAAGGTTTTTTGAGGGTTATTATTTTCATTAGGGTGTGATATCTGTTTTCTTTTACAACTTGATTTTTATGGAAATATTTTGTATAATTTTACATGTATTTTCTTAATTGTGGGTGGAGATAAAAAAGAGAACCTAGAACTCAAAAATCTTAAAAACAAATGTAAAAATAATTTAATGTAACTGGGGAAAATAAATAAAATTTAAAAAATACACTCTTCAAAAATTCCTCTTTATTAAAAGGATCACCATTCTTCTGATCACTTAGATTCATTTGGTGTCATGTTATTACTCTTGTTTATTTCTCATATGCACCAATGTTTAAAAATTTTGCCAATTCTTCTTCTGTAGCATTTCTTTCATTTGCCCTCTTTATTCCTCATCCTCTCTCAAATGAGTTATTACTATAACCTTTTAATTGGCCTTACTGTCTCAATTCTCTATTTTCTATACAGTTATCTAAATGATTTTTCTGAAGTAGATTTCCAATCTTCATTACTACATAAATTCTAAGACTTTCCTTGTAGCTTTAGGATCAAAAAGAAAACTTCTTTTTGGGGGATTTACTACCTGGTTTCTTTCTATTCTTCTATTCTTCCATTACATGATTCCATGACATATGTTCCATAGCTGATTCATACTTATTTAGTTGTTCTTTATGCATAAAATGTCATTTTCCATTTCTCTCTCTGTCCTCTCTCACCTTTATACTAACTTTGTTTTTGTATTTATATTCAGGTGGCTTACAAGGTCTTAATGTTGTTTTACACAATAATATTTTACATAGCTGTATAATTATCATCATTTATGTAGCTCAAAACTACACAAATACTTTTGGGACACTTTTCTAACTAAACACACATATATGAATTTGAACACACACATACATCAATATGCATATGAATGTACATCTATATATACATGCATTTTTATGTGGATGTTATTTATTTGTGTATGGGTATATATGCCTATGCCTATGTGAGTGTGGGTAGGTGTGTACACACACACACACAGAGAAATATCTTGTATCTCCTTTGATAGAATGTAAACTTAATACTCTTTTATTTATTGTCTCTGTATTGCCAATATCTAGCATATAGTAGGTCCTTATTCATTGGCTAATATGAAATGTTAAAAAAAAAGAGAGAGAGAGATCAGAGTCCACATAGTGATATGCAAAATAAAAACAAAGTCATTTGGCAGGGAGATCACTAAGAACTAGGGCAATTATTGAGGCTATGAGTAGATATCAATACTCTGACCTTTGAGGAATGTAAGAAATGGAAAAAACAAAAAAACAAACAAACAAACAAACAAAACAAACAAACAAAAAATACCTGGTACACAAATTATCAATGGAAAGTGTTGACATACCTGAAGTACACATGCAGAAGATGATTGGAAATGGCCACATAGAAATAATGGAAATGTAAAAGGGTCTGATCAGTGTTCACAGATTTATGGCACATGTATAGAAAATACATGTCCAAGAGTCCTGCATGGAGGAGTAATTCTTGCTTCCAAGGGCAGCAGAGCTTCCAATCTATTTCAGTTATCTCTCTCTATTACTCCAGCTGGAACTTTTCTGTGTACTTTTTTTTGACTCTTCCTCATGTCTGGAATGCTCTCCCTCCTCATCCCTAGCTTTTCCGCTGGCTTTCCCTACTTCCTTGAGAAATCAATTCTGTGATATTAATTCTCCTTGAAATTTCTTTTTACCTAGCAGTTATTTTCAGTAACATGACTCATTTTCCTAAACATTTTTCATACATTTTATTTCTTCCATGTACTCTTATATTCCTTGTGACTAAGTCATTGGGACATTCTTTTACTCTGATACTCTCCTTGGATTTGTGTGTGTGTGTGTGTGTGTGTGTGTGTGTGTGTATGAAATTAAGTATTTTTTTCTAGGTGCTTCTCTCTTCCAGGTTCATCTGACAACAACATCAATGAATTCATTGTGACTTGTCCACCATGTAGAACCTGTGCAAGCAAGCTTTTTTTTTAATTTAAAGGTAAGATATTTGCTGTCCTATATCTGATATGCCTTATTATCTTTAGTGCTTGCATGATACCTGGAGCTAAAGGTTCTGCTTGATTCAAGTTTCTCCCTACTCCAAACCTCCATCCTCTATGTAGTCAACAATGTGATTTTCCTAAAGCACAAATTCAATTATGTCATTCCTCTAATTAATAAATTCAACTGACTCCCTATCACCCCCAGGAACAAATACAAAATTCTCTGCTTGATGTTCAAACACCTTTATGCCCTATCACTTGTCGTTTCAGTCTTCTTATACATTTCTTCCTGACACATCTTCACATTTTATAGCATAGTTTACTGGTTGTTCTATGACTAAATCCCTATTAGTCATAATATTTCTTGATGGTATTGCATTATACTTTAGCCTTTGTTTTTGACTTGGGACCTTGAAATGTGACTTCTTTCTCCAGGTCTCTGATTATTTGATCAATGCCTGCACTATCCTAAATTCCATATTTCAAAACTAGTACTTCTGAAACAATATTTGAATTTTGGTTCATTCTTTTAGTAGCAGTACTCAAATTTTGCCCTTGACTCCTTTGCATCTTTTTTTTCAGTCCCAAAGTCAGAGTTGGCTTTCTTTGTAGTTTTGATTTGGATCAACACCAGCAGCTGTTCTTGATTATTCTGATAACAAACTTCCTGAAAAGTTCCCAGGTACTTCAGTGCCTTATCTTTACTTTTTTTTTGAAGCTTTTTATTTGCAAAACATATGTATGGGTAGTTCTTCAACATTTACCCTTACAAAGCTTTCCATTACAATTTTTCCCCCCTAGTCCCCTACCCTCCCCTAGATGGCAGGAAGTCCACTACATGTTAATTATATTAAAATACCTGACAAGTAGAATATAAGTATACATATTTCCACACTTATGTTTCTATGCAAGAAAAATCATATCTACAAGAAAAAAAATCTGAGAAAGGAAACCCAATGCAAGTAAACATCGATAGAGAGCATGAAAATATTATGTTGTGGTCCACATTTCATATCCCTCTCTCTGGGTGTATATGGCTTTCTTCACTGAATAATTAGAACTGGTTTGAAACATTTCATTGTTGAAGAGAGCCATGTCCAGCAGAATTGATCATCATATAATATTGTTGTTGCTGTGTGTAATCATCTGGTTTTGCTCATTTCACTCAGCATCAGCTCATGCAAGTCTCTCCAGGCCGATCTGAAATCATCCTGCTGGTCGTTTCTTATAGAACAATAATATTCCATAACATTCATATACCATAATTTATTCAGCCACTCTCCAATTGATGGGTATTCATTCTAGTTTCCAGTTTCTAGCCACTACAAAAAGAGCTGCCACAAACATTCTTGTACATGTAGGGGCCTTTCCTTTCTTTAAGATGTCTTTGGGATATAAGCTCAATAGAAACACTGCTGCGTCAAAGGGTATGCACAGTTTGATAACTTTTTGAGCATAGTTCCAAATTGCTTTCCAGAATGGTTGGATCCATTCACAGTTCCACCAATAATGTATCAGTGTCCCAGTTGTCCCACATCCCTGCCAACACCTGTCACTATCTTTTCCTGTCATTTTAGCCAATCTAACAGGTGTGTAGTGGTACCTAAGAGTTGTCTTAATGTGCATTTCTTTGATCAATAGTAATTTGGAGCACCTTTTCATATGCATAGAAATGGTTTTAATTTCATCACCTGAAAATTGTTTGTTCATATCCTTTGATCACTTATCGATTGGAGAATGGCTTGAATTCTTATAAATATGAGACAATTATCTATATAT
>JAJPUD010017291.1:0-31661 GCA_023553655.1 Myrmecobius fasciatus | reverse complement strand
AAGTCAGGATCTATATGAGAAAAACTACAAAACACTCTCCACACAAATAAAGTCAGATCTAAACAATTGGAAAAACATCAAGTGCTGTCGGATAGGTCGAGCAAATATAATAAAGATGGCAATACTACCTAAACTAATCTATTTATTTAGTGCTATACCAATCAAACTCCCAAGAGATTATTTAACTGACCTAGAAAAAATAACAACAAAATTCATCTGGAAAAACAAAAGGTCAAGAATTTCAAGGGAATTAATGAAAAAAATGCAAATGAGGGTGGCCTAGCTGCACCAGATCTAAAACTATATTATAAAGCAGTGGTCACCAAAACCATTTGGTACTGGATAAGAAATAGAGTAGTGGATCAGTGGAATAGGTTAGGTTCACAGGACAAAATACTTAATGATAATAGTAATCTAGTGTTTGATAAACCCAAAGACCCCAGTTTTTGGGATGAAAACTCACTATTTGACAAAAACTGCTGGGATAATTGGAAACTTGTATGGAAGAAATTAGGCATTGACCCACACCTAACACCATATAGCAAGATAAGGTCAAAATGGATTCATGATCTAGGCATAAAGAATGATATTATAAACAAATTAGAACAATGTAGGATGGTTTACCTCTCCGACCTGTGGAGGGGGAAGGAATTTGTGACCAAAGAAGAACTAGAGGTCATCATTATTCACAAAATAGATAAGTTTGACTATATCAAGTTAAAAAGTTTTTGTATAAACAAAATGAATGCAGACAAGATTAGAAGGGTAGCAGTAAACTGGGAAAATATTTTTACATCCAAAGATTCTGTTAAATGCCTCATTTCTAAAATATATAGAGAATTGACTCAAATATATAAGAATTCAAGCCATTCTCCAATGGATAAATGGTCAAAAGATATGAACAGACAATTTTCAGATGAAGAAATTGAAACTATTTCTGGTCACATGAAAAGGTGCTCCAAGTCACTATTGATCAGAGAAATGCAAATTAAGACAACTCTGAGATACCACTACACACCTGTCAGATTGGCTAAAATGACAGGAAATGATAATGATAACTGTTGGAGGGGATGTGGAAAAACTGGGACACTGATACATTGTTGGTGGAACTGTGAACGGATCCAACCATTCTGGAGAGCAATTTGGAACTATGCTGAAAAAATTATCAAACTGTGCATACCATTTAACCCAGCAGTGTTTCTACTGGGCCTATATCCCAAAGAGATTTTTAAGGAGGGAAAGGGACCCACATGTGCAAAAATGTTCGTGGCAGCCCTTTTTGTAGTGGCAAGAAACTGGAAATTGAAAGGATGCCCATCAATTGAAGAATGGCTGAATAAATTATGGTATATGAATGTTATGCAATGTTATTGTTTTGTAAGAAACGACCATCAGGATGATTTCAGAGAGGCCTGGAGAGGCTTGCATGAACTGATGCTGAGTGAAATCAGCAGAACCAGGAGATCATTATACACAGCAACAAGACTATACGATGATCAATTTTGATGGACATGGTTCTCTTCAACAATGATGTGATTCAAACCAGTTCCTATTGTTCAGTGATGAAGATAGTCATATACATCCAGAGAGAGGCCTGTGGGAACTGAGTGTGGACCACAACACAGCATTTTAACGCTTTCTGTGAATATTTCCATGCATTTTGTTTTCCTTCTTAGGTTGTTTTTTCTTCTTCTCTTTCTAGATCTGATGTTTCTTGTGCACTAAGATAACTGTATAGATATGCATACATGTATTGTATTTGTCATATAATTTATCCTATTTAGCATGTATTAGATTACCAGTCATCTAGGGGTGTGGGTGGGGGGAAGGAGGGGAAAAGCTTGGGGAAAAAAAAGTTTTTGCAAAGGTCAATGTAGAAAAATCACTCATCTGTTTTGTAAATAAAAAGCTTTATTAAAAAAATTAATAAAAATAAGAGAATTGAAAAAAAAAGAAGAGAAAGGTCCCAAGATGGAATGGGGGCATTGAGATGGTACAGTTATTAGAGAACTGGCCTTGGAGTTAAGATCACTTGAGTTCAAATCCGATCTCATACATTTGACATTACTAGCTATGAGACCCTGGGCAAGTCACTTAACCCCCATTGTCTAACCACCCACCCCTTAAAAAAGATGGACTCTGATAAAAAGAAGTGGGGAGCATTTAGTCCCCAATTTCAGCACTATAAAGGATTATTATAAGGAAACGAAATTATACTTATGCTACTTGATGGCACAGGGTAAAACTAAACCTGATTAAAAAAATATATCATATTTGGGTTCAATATGTGTAAATATTTACCAATAATTAAAGTTTTCCAAAAATGGAATAGGTTTCCTCAGTAATTACTGGGTATTCTACCACTAGATAATTTCAGGTAGATGCTGTATGATCATTGAGTAATATTAGGGAAAGGATTCATGCATAAGACAGAGTTTGGAATATATAATTTCTAAGTTCCTTTCCAACACTGATTATATGATTTTATGAATTTGACATAATTTTTTGTGTATAATCAATTCATTCAGTTAGTGGTATTTTGACAAAATGTCATATATTTTAAATTTAATGGATAGAAAGCAACTATCAAAATGTAATTAATGGTAATTGTTTTTTTAAATGTGGTCTTAATGTTTCAAAAATTGATTTTAGTTATGTATTAAAATTTTTATGAAAGGCTACACAACAAATTTGAAATTATTGAAAATAACATTCTGATTTAAATTGTCATAGATTTGAACTGAATTTTTAAAGTTTATTTTCCCTGATAAGTCTATAACTATTTTCATATAATTTAGCGATACTGAAAAAAAGCAATTCTTGAGAGATTTTTTAAAAAAGTTGTTATATGTGGATTTATATCTAATTTCCTTTCATTATTAAGGATTATGTTCCCATAGTGCAATTTACTCCTAATTGTCGACACATAGATCATGCACTTAGTGCATTATCTGTGGCACATATTTAATTGCATACTAGTTTTCCCTTGCTACTTAACATTTCTGCACCACCTCTCCTACTATCAATTAATACACCGGAAGGTAATGCAAGCTCTCTTTACAATTATCCTAAAACAAATATAATTAGAGATTAGGTAGATCAGTCTGCCATATGAAAAGCAAAATCCATCCTAAGGTCAATTAGAAGCAATGGTTGGATTATCTGCTGTCTCAAAATATCTTGCAATATTGGCTTATCTTTTCTAAAATATAATTAAGCAAGCATTGACTAAAACTTACTATAGCCTCCATATTTCCCAGATGTTGGGATTCATTCCAGTTTTGGAAAAACATGTATTTATGCATGAGCACAGAGAACATTTAAGTCCCTGAATATAACAGGTAATCTGTGAAGAATTTTGAAGGGAAAAAAGGGACAAAATCTTAAATATTCATAAATCATTCTTCAGATATTAGTTCTCAGGAAAAAAAAATAATCAATAGCAATTTCATGAAAAAAGTTGAAAATATGACTGCAGTCATTACACTGCTCTCCATTGAGGATAGAAACTTGGTAGAAGTCCTCAAAGATAATTCAAAAACAATACTGTCAGCTTTCTTTATAATACTGTTTTCTGTTTCTAGTCACCCAGACTAACAGTCTAGATTTCTTCTTTAGCCCTTCACTCCTTCTCACCCATTATATTCAATCTGTAGACAAGACGTTGATTTTACTGGCATATGTTTCATTTAAAATAGCCCCCATTTCCAAATTTCTTCTCTGAAAGCACCGCCACCCAAGTGCAGGATTTCATCTCCTTAAGCTTGGACTTTTGTAATCACCTGCTGACTAGAATTCTTGAAACAAGTCTCTTGTCACTCTTATTTATTCTCCATTTAGCAGCTAAAATGTTCTTCCTAAAATTCATGTGTGATCATTTCATGCTGCCTTTCTTCAACACTAGTCAATAAATTGAAGTAACTTCCTGTCATCCCCCAGGATTAAATATATTATTCTATTTAGTATTCAAGATCCTTAACATCTTACATTTCCAGTCTTCTTCCACCCTTCCATTGCTTAATAGAGAATCTGAGACAGTGAAAATAAGATCATCATTTGATATCCTTCCTTGATATCCTTCACACAATCCCTCAACTTCAGAAATTATCTTTCCTAGCTTTCTTCAAAGTTCCCCCCAAAATCCTATTTAATCCTAAACATTTAAATACTATTACCAACACTTCCCCCCCTCAATTCTTTAAAAGATTCTCTCCCTTTACCTTCTTGATAAACAATGATGTCCTAGAATACTACTGTACCTTACCATCTAGCTAGATAGCAGATTTTAAAAGAAGTAACAAGAAAATTTCATTTTCAGAAGTTACTGGAATATTCAAATTTGTTTCACTCTTCCTGAACCTGTAATATATCTTTTTTCCATGTGGAAGCATTTCTGAACATAATTCTAGATAGAAACATTGCCAGTTGTGGTGAGCTAATTTCTCTCTACATCATTTTTGGTAACTTGAGCCATAATTTTTTTGCATGCTCCAAGTCCAAGTTCTTTCACAAAATTATATTTTCCCAAGGTAGGAGTTCATGAATATCAGGAAGGGTGGCAGTTTTCATTCTATTTATTAGAAGAAGTAAGATTATCTCAGGTATCTTTTTTTTATCTTTATAATTCTCTTGCTCTATCATTCTGCCTAACTTTACTATGGTTTGAGAAGTAGATAAAAGGTCAATAAATGTCAATTTTTCATTAGTATTCTAAGGTAGCTACTTCATTGATAATGGAGTTGATTCTGCCACATATGAAATATTCCTAATTGTTAAATGAATATTAAAATATTCTATGATAGGTCCCATTTGTTTTACATTTACTTCCCACAACCAGGACAGAAAGAGTGAGTGTGTTTATGAGAATTTAATTCTGAGAGAGGACCATGGAACTGAGTGTGGTTCACAACATAGCATTTTCCCTCTTTTGGTTTTTGTTTGCTTGCATTTTATTTTGCTTCTCTCTCTCTGTCTCTGTCTCTGTCTCTGTCTCTGTCTCTATCTCTGTCTCTCTCTGTCTCTCTCTCCCTCTTTCTCTCTTTTAACCTGTTGGATTTAATTTTTCTTGCGTAGCACTATAAGTGTATAAATATGTATGCATATATTGGATTTAACATATATTTCTACCATGTTTTAACATATATTGGACTACCTGCTATCTAGGGGAGTGCATGGAAGAAAGGGGGGGAAATTGGAACACAAGGTTTTTGTAAAGGCTAATGTTGAAGAATTTCCCTGCATGTTTTGAAAAATAAAAGGCTTTAATAAAGAAAAAAAAAAAGAGAATTCCCAATTCTGCAGACTTTGGGGAAAGGCAGGGTCAATCTCCTCCCAGTCATTCTGATTTCTCCAATATATATCTATAAATATTTAACTAACTCTTTCCTAATCTTTTTTGTTATACTTCAGAAAGTAATGGTGAAAGGTTATGGAATGTTAGTGGAGTCTGGGCTCATAACATTTATAGTTGATAAATTTTCTTTTTTTTTTTCAGCTGAACCATGATTTATTTTTTTTTATAAAAGCTTTTTATTTGTATAACATATGTATGGGTAGTTCCCCAGCATTCACCTTTACAAAGCTTTCCATTACAAATTTTACCCCCACTCCCCTCCCCTCCCCTAGATGGCAGGAAGTCCACTACATGTTAATAATGTTGAAATGCTTGAGAAGTTATGCAAGAAAAATCCTATCTACAAGAAAAAAAAAGAATCAGAGAAAGGCAACACAATGCAAGCAAATGTCAATAGAGATCATGAAAATGTTACGTTGTGGTCCATATTTCATATCCCTCTGTCTGGGTGTATATGGTTTTCTTCAGAGAACAATTGGAACTGGATTGAGACAATTCTTTGTTGCAGAGAGCCATGTCCATCAGAATTGATCATCATGTAATACTGTTGTTGCTGTGTATGATGATCTCCTCGTTCTGCTCGTTTCACTCAGCATCAGTTCATGCAAGTCTCTCCAGGCCTCTCTGAAATCGTCCTGCTGGTCGTTTCTTACAGAGCAATAATATTCCATAACATTCATATACCATAATTTATTCAGCCACTCTCCAATTGATGGGCATCCCTTCAGTTTCCAGTTTCTAGCCACTACAAAAAGGGCTGCTACAAACATTCTTGCACATGTGGGGCCCTTTCCCTCCTCTAAGAGCTCTTTGGGATATAGGCCCAGTAAAAACACTGCTGGGTCAAAGGGTATGCACAGTTTGAAAACTTTTTGAGCATAGCTCCATATTGCTCTCCAGAATGGTTGGATCCGTTCACAGTTCCAACAACAATGTATTAGTGTTCCAATTTTCCCACATCCCCTCCAACATTCATCGTTATCTTTTCCTGTCATTTTAGCCAATCTGACAGGTGTGTAGTGGTACCTCAGAGTTGTCTTAATTTGCATTTCTCTGATCAATAGTGATTTGGAGCAACTTTTCATATGACTAGAGATGGTTTTAATTTCATCATCTGAAAATTGTCTGTTCATATCCCTTGACCACTTATCTATTGAAGAGTGGCTTGAATTCTTATATATATGAGACAATTCTCTATATATTTTATAAATGAGGCCTTTATCAGAGCCATTAAATGTAAAGATGATTTCCCAATTTGATGCTTCCCTCCTAATCTTGTCTGAATTTGTTTTGTTTGTACAGAAATTTTTAAATTAATATAATCAAAATTATCCATCTGGTGTTCAATTAGGAGTTCCAGGTCTCCTTTGGACATAATTTTATTCCATCTCCACAGGTCTGAGAGATAAACTATATTACATTCCTCTAACTTGCTTATAAAGTCCCTCTTTATATCTAGATCATGAACCCATTTAGATCTTATCTTGGTATGTGGTGTTAGATATGGGTCAAGCCCTAATTTCTTCCACACTAGTTTCCAATTTTCCCAGCAGTTTTTGCCAAATAGAGAGTATTTATCCCAAAAGCTGGGGTCTTTGGGTTTATCGAACACTAGATTGTTAAGGTTAATGCCTAGATTGTCCTGATATCCTATTCCGTGCCACTGATCGACTGCTCTATTTCTTAGCCCGTACCAAATGGTTTTGATGACCGCTGCTTTATAATATAGTTTTAGATCTGGTACAGCAAGGCCACCTTCATCTGCCTTTTTTTTTTCATTAATCCCCTTGAAATCCTTGACCTTTTGTTCTTCCAAATGAACTTTGCTACTATTTTTTCTAGATCTGTAAAATAATTTCTTGGGAGTTTGATTGGTATGGCACTAAATAAGTAGATTAGTTTGGGTAGTATTTTCATTTTTATTATATTCGCTCTGCCTACCCATGAGCACTTAATATTTTTCCAATTGATTAGGTCTGATTTGATTTGTGTGGAAAGTGTTTTGTAATTTAGTTCATATAGTTTCTGACTTTTCCTTGGCAGATAGATTCCCAAATATTTTATCCTATCATCTGCTATTTGGAATGGAATTTCTTTTTGTATCTCTTGCTGCTTAACTTTGTTGGTAATATATAAAAATGCTGATGATTTATGTGGATTAATTTTGAATCCTGCCACTTTGCTAAAGTTGTGAATTATTTCTAGTAGTTTTTTAGTTGAGTCTCTAGGGTTCTTTAAGTATACCATCATGTCATCTGCAAAGAGTGATAATTTGGTTTCTTCATTACCTACTCTGATTCCTTTTATCTCTTTTTCTTCTATTATTGCTAAAGCTAACATTTCTAATACAATATTAAATAGTAATGGTAACAGTGGGCAGCCTTGTTTCACTCCTGATCTTATTGGTAATGGTTTTAGTTTGTCTCCATTATCTATGGTACCCTTTAATAAAATATAGTTTCCTTCCTTATCTCTTTTGATTATATCTATCTTGGCTTTTACTTGATCTGAGATAAGGATTGCTACCCCTGCTTTTTTTGGTTCACCTGAAGCATAATATTTTCTGCTCCTGCCGTTTACCTTCATCCTATATGTGTCACTATGTTTTAGATGTGTTTCTTGTAGACAACATATTGTGGGATTCTGGTTTTTAATCCAGTCTGCTATCTGCTTCCACTTTATGGGAGAATTCATCCCATTCACATTCACAGTTAGAATAACTAATTCTTTATTTCCTGCCATCTTATTTACCCAAGTTATGTTTTCCCCTTTCCTTTCCCCTTTCTCCCTTCCCCCCTCCACAGTACTTTGCTTTTGATGACCCCCTCCTCCAAACAATACTCCACCCTTTAGATCCCCTCCCCTTGTTTTTACTCCTTTCCCCTGATTCTTCTATTTTCCCTTCTATTAGTTTGTCCCTTACTTTTTCTCCTTTTCTTCCCACGTTTTTCTAGCAACAGACAAGTTTCTATGTGAAATCAAATGTCTGATATACAGTTTTAGAACCCAACCTGATGAGAGTAAGATTTACACCAAGCTCATCTCCCTCCCCTCTTTCTCTCAATTATATTAGGTTTTCTTTGCCTCTTCAAGTGATTTTACCTTGTTTTTACCTCCTTTTTTTTAGATCCTATTTTACCACTTTTTCCCTCTTTTCCCCAGTATGACAACCTTTTCCCCTCTAGTTCTCTTTTTTATATTATCAAAGTAATATCTAGTTAATTATACCCCCAAACTTTAAGTATCCCCCTAGTAAAAATAAAGTTCTCAAGAGTTCTTTCCTTTTTACCTTTTTATGCATCTCTTGAGTTCTGTGTTTGGGTGTCGAATTTTTTGTTCAGATCCGGTCTTTTCATTAGAAATAGGTGAAATTCACCTATATCATTAAATGACCATCTTCTTCCCTGGAGTATAATGCTCATTCTAGCTGGGTAGGTTATTCTTGGTTGTAATCCAAGTTCCTTTGCCCTTCGGAATATCTGGTTCCAGGCCCTGTGATCCTTCAGTGTGGAGGCTGACAGATCCTGTGTGATTCTAATTATTGATCCTCGGTATTTGAATTGTTTCTTTCTATCTGCTAGCAGAATCTGTTCCTTGGTGCTATAGTCCTGAAATTTAGCCATGATATTCCTTGGGGTCTTAATTTTGGGGTCTCTTTCAGGAGGTGATCGGTGAATTCTTTCAATGGTGATTTTGCCCTTTGATTCTACAATCTCAGGGCAGTTTTCTTTCAGAATTTCCTGGAAGATAGTGTTTAGATTCTTTTTTTCATCATGGCTTTCAGGAAGTCCAATAATCCTTAGATTGTCTCTCCTAGATCTATTTTCCAAGTCAGTTGTTTTTCCTAAGAGATATTTCATATTTTCTTCTAATTTTTCATTTTTTTTTTGTTTTTGTTTGACTGATTCTTGAAGTCTTATTGAGTCATTCACTTGCATTTGTTCAATTCTTATTTTTAAAGTGTTGTTTTCTTCAGTTACCTTTTTAAGCTCCTTTTCTAACTGGCCAATTTGTTCATTGCACTCTTTTTCCACTTCACTAATTTTATTTTTCAATAAATTGGTGTCTTTTTCATATCTCTTTTGCAGGGCATCATATCCTTCTTGCAAGATATTGTATCCTTCTTGCATTGATTTCAGTTTATTTTCCCATTTATCCTCCAGCTCTCTTTTGAGGTTCTTTATGCAATCTTCCAGAAAGGCCTTTTGAAAAGGGTACCAGTGATGGTCCTTGCTGATTTTCTCTGGAGTTTTGTCTAAAGGAACCTCTGGATCTGGGGTCAATGCTTCTTTGCCTTGATAAAAGCTGTCTATGGTGAGAGCTCTCTTTTGCTTCTTCATCATTTTTTTTTTAGACAGTATGGATATTTCTTTAAGGTAGGGGAAAAAAAAAACAAGGCTGACAAGCTTTGCCCTGGGGCACTTCGGTGAGTTAACTTAAGGTGCTGGGCCGGTGGGGGCTAGAACTAAGTACGAATTACTCCTTAAACAAGGCAAGTCTGCCAGAACACCTTCCCCCAATCAGGGCAGAGTGTCCCGAGTGCCTCAGATAAACTCCAGGTGTTTGGAGTTTGGAGTTAGGAGTTTGGAATTTCTGCCACGATGAGCTGAGCTGAGTCCCACCCTCACTTCCGGCCTACAGAGGAGTCGTCTATTTATGTCTCTGCCCAAGTCAGATTAACCTGATATGAAGTTATCCAGAGAGCTGTGCCCAAATATTTCTGAGTTCGTTGACTTGAAGATCAGTTCAGAGGCTTATTTTATTGTTGATTTGAGAGAAGATCGGAGGAGAGGCAGAAAGTCACCTTTTCACTGTGCCATCTTGGCTCTGCCCTTGAACAATCGATAAATTTTCTTTTAAGATTTATTTAGCATGTTTCTTCATGAGTCTTCTGGAATTGTAATTGCTTATTGAATTGATTAGAGTTTTAAGGCTTTTGAAGCTGTTTGTCTTTACAATGTTGTCATTCTCCTGGTTTAGTGCATTTCCTTCAGCATCGATTCACAAAGGTCTTCCAAAGTTACTCTGAAATCATCCCTTTCATTATTTCTCACAATACAGTAATATTCTGTTACAATCATAAACAAAATTATTTCTGAACTTATTGGGAACTTTTTTTTAACTTATCCAAAATCTTCAAATCATTTACTTTAGAATGACTATGAAATCACAGTAGTCACAAGCACATAAACAGCAACAGTCACATAAAACATTTAAATTTGCAAAATATTATAGATCTTTTGAAGGATCTAGGATAGAGATGATGATTAACAATCTGAAGAAGTCAAAGAGATCACACTGGGACAAATTGCAACCCAAGGATCCTTATGAGAGTCACAATGCTGAAAACATCAGCAAATCATTTGACTTTATAACATGTGCAATATAATATGTATATAATATATGTGCAATATATGTAATACATAATCTATATTTACATATTATATAGTAAAATGTAATAAGAAACCGACAAATATAACTTTACAATATAATAAGAGACTGACCAAAGAAAAGATGGAATGATGTACTCATGCTCAGCACAAATCCTTAGACATAATATAATGAGTATTGTTAGGGGAACTGGATTTGTGATTTAACTGTGCAAAGCAGGTAATTCACAATTGTTTGTTTTTACTTTTTGTTTGGCTTGAATGGAACTAGAAAAACAGATCTATAATACTACATATTCATAAAGATGCTTGTTTTGTTATTAAACTTGAAATCAATTAGACATACTTTAAAATAACAGATATATCAGTCAAAAATAACACATGGAGCTTTATAAATTTACAACATTCGATTTAGGTATAAAACATTGGCATGAAACAATAAACATCAATGAAAAATCAGAGTCCATATTGGATATTAGTACTGAGAGCACTAGGCTTGCAATCATTTAATTTCTCACAATCTCATCATCATCTGACTTCTTCCTTCTCACTTTTCATTGCTAAGTTATCAATTCAAACTCCAAATTTCTCATGTCTGCCTTTCTTTCTACTTCCTGAAACAACCCCCAAGTGAAGGCTTTTATTACCAATTGCCTGAACTACTAGTTGGTCTCCTTCAAGTTTTCCCCTACTTTAAATCCACTTCCCACACAGCTGAAAGTGATCTTCCTTTTTCCTAAAATGTAGATGCGACCAAATTATTCTTTTACCTGACAAACTCCAGGTATCTCCTTATGGATCCTAGATATAAAAAAAAGAATTATCTTTTTCTTAAAAAAAAAGGTTTATTTTTGTGTTCATATACACATTTTATTACATACACACATACACATTTTAATACCTCTTAATTCTATAGTTTTTATTCTGCACACATACACACATATTTATTTAATCTGCTTCTAGTCTGTTTGTATATGATTGTTTACATGTTGTTTCTCCTTTCAAAGGTGGGAATTGTCCTGTTTTTCTTTGTATCCTCAGCACTTAGCATAGTGATAAGAAATTAATAAATACTTATAGACTCACTAATGCTTATACAGGCCAATTTATAGATAAAAAATAATTTATACATATAATTTATAAGTAAATAAAAACAAACTAGGAAATACCAATTAGGCATATGGCACTGAATTTATTAAAATGACAATTATTAGTACCAATGATAACATTGTAAGAAACATCTATAAAAAGATATGACTACATCTACATGGCAGTAAAGGGAGAAAGAGAAAATAGAAATGTATTAAGACTGGGGATCTTAACCTATGCTGTGTCACAAAATAAACAGATTATAAAGAAATCAATTATATTGAAATGTAGTTATCCAAACATATATTAAGAAAATTCACAGTTCTCAAGTTAAGAACTTCTGCTAAGGTAGGTCCTCAAGATACGGAGAGTAGGGGAAGCTAGGTGGTTCAGTGGATAGAGCACCAGCCCTGAAGTAGGAGGACCTGAGTTTAAATCTGACCTCAGACACTTAATATGTTCTAGCTGTATGACCCTGGGTAGGTCACTTAACCTCAGTTGCCTCAGCCAAAAAAAAAAAAAAAAGATACTGATCATAACTTTTAGTTTCTTCTATTATTTTGATAAAATATTATTATATTATTATGTGAAGAAACAGAAAATATAATAAAGAACTCAGTATTCTCAAGGCTTAGGGCATTATCTGGTACACAGTTAGAGTTCAATAATTGTGGAACTGGCTGACTGATTACTGTATGGGTGAAACTGTGATATAGAATACCTGGGTTCAAATAACCATTATGATTCTTAATGGCCATATAACCTATGGGGAAAGGTCTACATTTTTCTAAATATTTTTTGTTTCTCAATTTCCTTATCAATAAAATTGGGAATAATAAGTCTTATAATACCTCATGGAAATTTTTTTTCAAAACTTAAAGCAAAACAAAATAACATAGCATTAAAAAAGAAACCTGATTTACATTTTTCCTCTATTTTATTACATAAAAAATTTTACTAGATCTTCCTTTGTCATGAGGATAAATACATAGGATCATCCACTTCTAGATCATATGTTTAATATAGCTCATGGACTTATTTTATGCATGAAGTTATAATTATGTTCTAACTATAACTGTCTCATGTTTAAAATGCTTTTAGAATGACAGGTACTTTTTTGGATTTTTGTTCTTGTTGTTTGTAGTTTTATTGTTGTTGTTGTTTTTAGTGAGGTAATTGGAGTTAAGTGATATGCCCAGGGTCACACAGCTAGGAAGGTTTACATTTCTCAGGAAGGATTTGAATTCAAATCCTCCTGACTCCAGGGCTGGTCCTCTATCCACTCTATCACCTAGCTGCCCCTTAATGGGGTAATCATCAAATGTACATTGAGATATTGCCCTATTCATTTAAGAATATCTATGTATATGATTTTTTTTCCTATTTCATCTTGAGAGCTCCTAGGTACTCATTATCTTTTGTCTCATTTAATAGATCAAATATATTTCTTTCTTTGTGTATTATGGTATCTGAAGACCAGCCTCTTCACCTTCCCTGACCTTTCTCCACACTTTCTAATTATATATTATTATTATAGAATTATTGAAAGACACCTTTTATATAATCCAGTCTAACTCCTTATTATAGATATATTATAGATAAGAATGCTGATTTTCAGAGAAGTTAAGTGACTTGGTCAAGATCACACAAACAGCAGTGTAAGGGTAAGGATTTGATCCAAGATCTCAGAACTCCAATTTCAGTGCTTATTCAACTATACTAAACTCCTGGTGACTTTTGTTGATGTAACTTGTCTCTTCTACTTGGAATGCTGGAATTCCAGTTTGTGAAATTAAAGACAAGGGTGGTAAAGAGCAGTGAGTAGGGGAATCCAAATCACGTGGGAGTGTGTGTTTTAAATTTGACTTACAAATGCATTATCTTAAGAGGCTCCTTTAACCCTTATCAGTGTCAATCTCAAAATAGTTGCTGATAAAACTAAGTCAAGCATCTAGGTAACTAAACCTGCTGCTGGGATGTGTGGTTACTTGAAAATCCTCCAGAATGAGATGAAAGTTTGCTCTACCTGTCACCCTTGATGGTAGGTATTAGAGCTGGTCTAGCCTGGGATCATCTTGCACCTTTCACATAGAAGGTATTGTGCAGTTTCATAGCCAGACGACGCCAAAACAGCACACCCTGACAAACTGATAATGGACACTCAAATAGCAAAAAAGGAGAAAAAAAACACTTTAAAAGCTTTTTTTCTTCCCTTTTTTATTTTCTCTCTTTTTCTGTCACTGAGGGATTTTCCTAAAATGGCTCTTGACCAGCAAGATTTGTCAGTAACTTTAACAGAAAGACATTTCAATTAAGGGGGGGGGGGGACGAAAAAAAAAAGTGAAGCTATTTCCTTTTGCTGTAATGTTGGGCTCATTAGATTCTTTGGCTCTCATCAAGGTGTCTGTTTCAATTAGTCTCCTTCCTAAATGAACAAATACCTTAACTGTTTTGTCCTTTCTTTCCATTAAACATTATTCAGAGATACTCTAAGGTGGCTAGCAGAGGTTAGAGTTGCTCACACTGTTTGAACTTTACCATTAAGGGTGTTGTGACTTGGGGTTTCTGATAGCTTTCACAAGCTGATAACAATTAATTGCTGCCTGAAGGTCTTGATATATTTTGTTTGTTACAAAAAGGTGGCTATAGGTTGCCAGACACATTACTGAGGAAAATGCAAAAGTGAATGTCTAATCTTGATAAAGCCTGAAGAGGTGAAAACTAAGTTAAAAGGCACCTAGGTGTTGTGGCTGTATGCAGTGTACACACCATTCATTGACTTCTGCCTGTCTGAACAAATCACAGGCCCCCCTAAAACAAAATAAAACAAAAAACTATTTTCTTTAACTATTCAGAGTGTGGAGTAGATTTTGGCAGACAAGTTTGCATTGCCATAGACCTTGAACTAAAGTTATTATTTATACAACTTTTTTTTAATGTTCAGAAATCAAAAAGTCATTTATGTTAGGGCCAGACAGCTGTGTGAAGTGTTTTCCAGTAAGTAATGCTTGCAAATTAGTAATTCAGCAAAATATGCAGCTGGTAATTTTGTTGTAAAATCAACAATTTTGGGAAGACTTGGAAGCTGAAATAATGACTTAAGGATAAAGCTTAAAAACTAGAATAATTGAACCTGAAACTAGTTTTTTTTCTAGAAGAATGCATTATTTTTATTTTGGTTTTCTGGCATATATTAAAACTAAGCTTTTGGCATTTGTTCTTTCCAGAGAGAAATGTGTATATTGTATGTGTGTGCATTTATGTGCATATCATCTACAATTTTTTGCTTCATTTATTTTTTTATTTTATTAAAACTACCACTTGCTGAGCATGTGACCAATGAAGTAATTCCTAATCAGCCCTTTTATTACAAGAAATTGTCCTAACAGTCTTAGATATCTATTATCTAATATATTTATTTGCTTTTCTTCTCCATTAGAATTTAAGGTTCTTAAGGGCAGGAACTGGTTTCTAGTTCATTTTCTTTGCATAGGAACATCACATAAATACTTGTTGATTAAACTAGGTAGATAGATGGGGCTGGACTTAGAGACCAGACTTGGGGTTTTTATTGATTCATCAAACTTGCAATTAAAAAATCTCCTTTTAAACAAAGGAGATCATCACTTTCTTTCAACATTATCTTCTTAGAGAGCTAGCTAGAGCACTAAGAGGTAAACTTAGTTGCTAAGGGTCACCTCATCAATACATGATAGATGAAAGCCTTTAACCCAAGTCTTGGGCTCATCTGAGCATATCTCTGTGCTTGAAAACAGTAGGTAAAATTACAAGCTAATAAGGGGGAACAGGAGAATTTGAATGAAGTAAATCTTGGTAAACTTCAGGTCAAATATGTGGAATTTTGTATACCTATGTTGTCTGGGATATACCTAATCTAGAATAATCTCTTAAAATAAAAGTTTAAACAATCTTCTGGGGGTAAATATCTCTGGGGTGCATTTTTTAATGAAAAATTAAAGAAGAAAACTAAAAAGTTCACCTTGATTCAAGACTTTTCTTGTTCTCTCAAGGTCATATTTTGTAAATCAGTAAGCTGTTCTATCCTTCTGAGGAAAACCCATGTATCATACCTCCTCAAAATATGAGCATGAATTAGATAGCAATGCTCTTAGCTAAGAAGCTGTCAGTGAGGGGAATGTAGTGAGGTGACAACTCATAGAGGTGGAACTAATAATTGCTTGAAGATATGTCTTGAAATTTTAAATCAGGGACCCAAACCTAGAGATTTTAATGGCTAAGAACATAAGCTAAAAAAATTAGCAAAAAGTCAATTAAAGAGAAGTACACAGAGAAAAGATTTTGAAGGAAAACTAGAAAACTAGTTTTGGACTGTTTGTCATTCAAGTGAAACTTCAAGTCAACCAGATGGCCCAGTTTCTTGAGATACCTTTATAAAAAGGAATTTCCATTACCTATCATCATGTAATGGAAAGAATATTGCATTGTATGTCAAGAGAACTGCATACAATTCACCCAAAATACTAACTCTATAATAATAGGCAAATAACTTACAATAACCTCTCTGCACTATAGTTCCTTATTTTGAAAATTAAAATGCCTTCCATTTAACTCTGGTAGAAAAAAAAAGAGAGAGTTATATTATAGAATTGAATGATTTGTCAAAGTTCACATGCTACTTTTAACATCTACAGAATATTGGATTTGGAATCTGAGAACCTGGTTTCAAATCTTGGCTGATTTTTTTTTTTTTTTTTTGCCTGTTTGATCTTCATAAAGTCACTTAAATATTCTGGTCCTAAGTTCGTCAATAGCAAGAGGCTTGGAATAGATAGCTTCTAAGCTTCTTCTAGCTATAAATTAATTAAGCTATGATCCTACTATATATGTTTTAAGACTTTTTTACCATACTATTTTATACTGCCTCCAAAATGAAAAAAAATTGAAGCTGTTGTTTCAGGTGGAAAGATGGGTCCACTTGCTCAGCAATTGACCATTACTAGTCTTAGACCTATGCTGTTTCTGGCTTTCCTCCAATTCCTCTAGATAAAATTGCACTTTTCATTTCTTCAATTGTCCATCTAAATGATTAATTAATTCTTATTCATGGTAACTTTTAATTTTTCAATAGGGACAATTATATAACCAAATATAGAGTCCATCTACATTATATTCTTGGCTTTCTTATAGTATTTTGTGACTGAGAAAATTGAATAAGTTACTCTGGTTACAATCTGATAAATGGAAGGGAAACAATTTATTTACTTCAGACACAGACACTTAATTTATTACTTACAGGAACACAGCAACATTTTTTGTAAGGTGTTTTATAAGTACAAGGCAGTTGTACAAATGCAGAATTAGTCGTTGCCAAATACATTATTCTCTTTTAGCAGAGGCTGAGCATTTACAAAGAAAGTCTCTTAATGCTTGCAAAGAAAACATCTGGTTTAAAAATAGAGGATATATATATATATATAATTTATATTTATACAAATATAAATGCATATATGTTTATATATACATACACATATACATATATGTGTATATAAGCATATATGTATTTGAATGACCTAATGTTACTTTAAACTGGATGTTCCTTTTACTCTACTCTGCATGTATATGTTCATTCATATCATCATGCTGTCTGAGTAATTAAATAGATAGACAATTCTCTGCCAATCTAAATTCTGTATGTCTGTAAATATCCAGATTGTTTCCTATATGATTTTTTTCCCTAAATCATTGAACAAGTTAGTCAAGTTAGTATCATCTACCTAATACTAAAGTTTGTAAAAGAAATATGACAAAATATTTTACCTTAAGCAGTTCATGTTTTTTCAGACAACAAAACTCATAAAAATGTTGAAATCCACACAAGATGATAAAGTATAAGAGAGTAATATCCATTTTCATTGTTTTTTTTTCTTTTACTGTAAGTGAACAGAACCTAGAATCAAGAACATGTGCTTGTGTGTTATACCTTCACTATACTTATTAGTCATGGGGCCAAGGGAAAATCCATTCAACACTCTTAAGAATCAGTGTTACATAACCTTCACTCTTTGATCCAGCTCTCATAACATGAGCGTATCTGAGAGAATAGAGAAAATCTCAGAATAGAATTTACTTACTACATATGTGATTTGGACATATCACAGCCAAATCTGTCAATATTCTTTAATCACATGTCCTTATAAAGTTTAGAAGAAAATCTCAGCCAACAGTATTCCTCCAGAGACATGAACAATAACAGATTACTAATAGAATGCAGAAAGAAAATGACTTTCTTCTCATCATTCCCCAACTCATGCACAAATACATACACTCCCAATTCTATATCTGTGACACAAAATGAGTTTACTTATTTCCAAAGGAGAAGTCAATATAACAAACCTGTTTACAAAATATCTCCTGGCCAGAGTAAGAAGACCAAAAGGCATTAGGATGCCTTGAGCCTAGACTTTCCTGACTAAAGTGACACTTCTATCCAATGTAACTGGTTGTCTTTCAGTGTCCCACCTGACAGACAAATTTCTACAACGGTAAACTGTACAAAAGTTGTCAAGAGAATTTCTAAAGGAAAGTCCTTAGAAGGACCTCAGCACACAGATAAAATAATAAGCTAGTCAAAGTAAAATGATAATTAAAAAAAATAAAGAAGTTACCCTGCTTCTCTCAGATGTTTTGTGGAGTAGCTTTATGCAGGCTCAGTATCACAGAAAGATTAGTGCCCATTTTCCCATTTGTTTTGTTTTTGCTCACAGATGCTTTCTTCTTATTCACATAGTTCAGTTTCCTTATCTGTAAAATGAGAATAATACTTGCTCTAACCATCTCATAGGGTAATTCTTGGAGAATTACCTGAGAGAAAATGGTTCAATGGAAAGAGCACAGATTGTGTAGTGAGAAGATCTTAAATTCAAATCCTTCTTATTTTTAGGAGCTCAGTTAAGTCTGTCAAAGGATTAGACCAGGTGAATTCTCAAATTTCTTTGGGTATTCAGTCTTTAATCCTGTATACTATAATCCTAAAAAATGCAATACATTATTAGTAATTTTAACAATCCCTTCAGCTAAGAGGTTATGGTCTGCATCAAACTATTTTTCTTTGGTTTATATATTGCTTTAAATTAAAAATTTTTTTTTCCTTGAATCTCTTCTATACTCAGGTCAAGATTAAGGGCTTTGATTTTTTCTTTTTCTTTTTTTTGTTTTTTGTTTTTTGGAAAAAAAAACAGTTTGGGTTTTTTGTTTTTTTTTTGACTCCTTTTTCTCTCTCTTTCATATCTGATGTGGTGCTGACACAGTGTTGAACACAGTGTAGTTCTCCCTACATGAGAAGGGAGAATCAGGCTGCAGGTTGACAGCAGTTTTGCAGGACTGTTAGAATGAGTCATAATCAATTAATGTCAAAAGTGACTTTGTTTATAAGCATTTGATATTCAAAACATGAAATATTCATATTTGTTCCCACTATTAAGCTGGTTTGAAAGAGAACTTTTCCCCCTCCCTTGCTGGGCTTACTAGCAAACACTACACCTGGAGGCTAGAGAGGCCTCTATCACATTTCAAAATATGTACATATTTGTCTCTTCTTTTGGTGAGCTGCACAGAAGGAAGGGCTATGCTTGAGATGATTGTCAGTTGTATTCTAATGAAGACATTCATTTTTTCCGTATGGAAAAGATTTTTCCTTTTCCGTATCCATTCTTTTCATACCAGTTCAATTGGACAAATCTATAAGCATTCCCACATTTCATTTTTCCTTTTCCAGCAGTGGCTCCAGGTAAGTTAGTTTCTTCATTTAGGGACATTGGTCTTCTGCATTGTTTTGTTGTGCTTTTCTTTTTCCCTCTTTGTCTCTCTTTGCAAACTTTTAGATGCTTTGAAAATCATAATTTACAAAGTATGTAACTTATGAAACTATACTTCCTGCCATCTTTTCCTACATAAAATTCTAGTCTCAAGTGATACTGAGCAAATAAAATTAATTGGATCTTTCTGATAATGCTGCACTCTATTTATATGGAGACTTGGAACAAGGTATTTCAAAACATATTGTGACCATTAATTCTTATAATAACCCTGAGAAACATAGGTTGTGTTACATCCATTTTGTTGATAAGGAATGTGTAATTATAATCGTTTTCCAAAATGAAATGCTAAAGTAATTCCTCTAATAAATTAAATTCTGCTAAAAATGTATGCTACCTAAGCAAAACTTAAATGGGTCACTGATAGAAACCTTATCATCTTTATTTTTATGAAATATACTTTATATTTTACACTTACCATTGCAAATATTCTGGAGCACCCCTCTCCTTGAGTTCTTCATCCTTTTCCTTTCATATATATAATATTTGGCCTTGATATCAGCAGGGAAAATGAAATTATATGATCTGAGTTCTTACAAATGTTTCTATGTTTATTTTGTCATATCCTCATCTGTACCTGTATCCCCTCTAATTCTACAAGTTTCAGAGGTAAAGCTGTCTTTCCTCTCCCAAGCTGATCCTGTATGTTCTGTATGTTTTCATCACTGGAAAAGAAAGAAAAAGAAAGAAAGGAAGAGAGAGAGAGAGAGAGAGAGAGAGAGAGAGAGAGGGAAGGAGGGAGGGAGGGAGGGAGGGAGGGAAGAAGGAAGGAAGGAAGGAAGGAAGGAAGGAAGGAAGGAAGGAAGGAAGGAAAGGAGGGAGGGAGGGAGAGAAGGAGGGAGGGAGGAAGGGAGAGAAAGGAGGGAAGTAGGGAGGGAAGGAGGGAGGGAAGGAGGGAGGGAAGGAAGAGAAGGAATGAAGAAAAGAAAAACAGAAAGAAAGAGAAAAAGATACATAGATATATAGATAATATCAGCTCCTGATAAAAGAAATCTGGGACATTGCCCCTTCTGTCAAGGCAGCAGAGCTCAAATTTGAAAGAAAGGAATCAGGCCAAAAATGATGAGCAAAAAAGAACAAATAAAAAAGGAATCTGGCCATAGAAAGCTATTATGGTGACAATGAACATGAAGACACAAATTCAAAAGGGCAGCAATTAAAAAAATTATGGGCAAAACACTAAAGAAAAATGGGAAAGAGAAAGAATTTATAGGAAAGTTCAAAATAGGTTAAAAATCATATAAGAGAGATAGAAGAAATGTTGGGTAAAGAAATGTGAGTGAAAAAAAGAGAATTAAGAAAAACCACTCAACAATTCAAAAAAAAAACTGCTTAAAATAGAATTATCATAATGGAAAAGTTAATTGAGTGGGGGAGCATCTTAAAAGCTATGAGATAGAAATCAATAAAACAAATATAAAAGAATAAAAATAAATACACACACACACATAAAATACTTCTTTGGAAAAACAACCAAATTGGAAAATAGAATCAGGAGAGATGATATCAGAATCACTGGACTACCTGAAAGCCAAAATCAAAAGAATGGCCTGAACAGCATCTTTCAAAAAATTATCAAGCTAAACTTCCCTGATGTCCGGGAATCAGAGGGCAAAATAGGCACTGAGTGAATCCACTGATCACCTCAGGAAAGAGATCCAAAAATAAACATTCAATGGAAAATTATAACCAAATTGCAGAACTATTAGGTCAAGAAAAGAAATACTACATGTGACCAGAAGAAAACAAGTCATATATGGGGAAGCCACAATCAAGATTACACAGGACTGAAGATGGAGGAGTAAAGGCAGGAATTTGCCTACCCTCTCCCCCAAATTGCTCCAAATTCCTTTAAATAATAATCCTAAAAATTTTAGAGCATCAGAACACCCCAAAATATGAAGTAGAACATTTTTCAGTAGAAAGTAAATTAAAAATTCAGCAGAAAAGGTGGGAATCCAGTTTGCAGCCCTGGACCCAGCCCCAGCCTCAGCTGACTTAATCTCTGAATCAATCATAGAACTGTTCGCTTCCAGACCTCTCAGCCCAGAGACACTAAAGAGGACCTGAAAGATCAGCAGAAATGGTCTGTGGAACCACAGTGGGAGCCTAGTAGACAATCCCAGCCCAGACCTGGTCCAGCCCCATCTCCATCTTGGACCCCAGCATCAGTGAGGTGGGACATCTGAATCAGCATCAGAGCCAGAGGCTTCTGGATTTCTCATCCCAGGGATACCAGGGACGACTCAGAAGGTCAGTGAAGAGGGTCTGCGATAATGGAGAGGGAGTCTGATGTGCAGTCCCAGAGCATCCCTGGTCATCAAAGCCCCAGCCCTGGCCAGAATTCTAGATCTTACAACTACAGTGGAGCAGAGACACACCTAACAGCTCCAGGGCAGAAAAGAGAGTTTGTGGTTTGATTTCTAGAAGGATTTCTGAAAAAAAAAAAAAAAAAGATGCAGAAAACCCCTCAGCAGAGCACCCTCAGCCCTGGAAACAGAGCCCTTCTTCAACAAAGAATTAAAAGCAGAGTCATAGGCTAGGAAAAATGAGCAGAAAACAAGACAAACAAAAAAGAGTTTCTGACCATTGAAAATTATTATGGTGACAAGGAGGATCAAAATACACACTCAGAAGATGATAACAAAGTCAAAGTTTCTACATCCAAAGCCTTCAAGAAAAATAAGAATGGGATTCAAGTCATGGAAGAGCTCAAAAGGGACTTTAAAAATCAAGTAAGAGAGATAGAGGGAAGATTAGGGAAAGAATTGAGAGAGGTGCAAAAGAAAATACAAAAGCTTAATAAGGAGAATGTCTTAAAAAGCAAAATTGGCCAATTGAGAAAGCAGTACAAAAGCTCACTGAGGAAAATAATTCATTAAAATATAGATTTGAGCAAATGGAAGCTAATGACTTTATCAGAAATCAAGATACAAGAAAGCAAAACCAAAAAATAAGGGAAAAATTTGTGAAATATTTCATTGGAAAAACAAGTGGTAGGGAAGAAAGATCTAAGAGAGATAATTTTAAAATTATTGGTCTACCTGAAAGTCATGATAAAAATAGGAGCCTACATATCATCTTGCAAGAAATTATCAAGAAAAATTTCACTGATGTTCTAGAACATGAAGATAAAATAAAATGGAAAGAATCAACCAATCACCTCCTGAAAGAGATCCCTCCGTCAAAAAAAAAAAAAAAAAAAAAAAAAAAAACAACCACGTAAAATATAAAAAAAATCCTTCCTAAAAAAAAAAAAAAAAAAAAAAAAAACCTCCCAGGAATATTATATCTAAATTTTTTGGAACTCCCAGGTCAAGGAAAAATATTGCAAACATACAGAAAAAAACAATTCAAGTATGCTGGAGCCACAGTAAGAATAACACAAGATTAGCAGCTTCTACATTAAAGGACCAAAGGGCTTGGAATATGATATTCCAGAGAGCAATGGAGCTAAGATTGCAACTGAGAATCACTTACCCAATTAAGTAAAAATATAATCCTTCAGAGGAAAAGCTGGTCATTCAGTGAAACAGGATTTTCAAGCATTTGTGATGAAAAGACCAGAGCTGAATGGAAAAGTTAATTTTCATATATAAGACTCTGGAGAAGCATAAGGAGGTAATCAGGAAAGTCTTATCATAAGGGGCTTAATAATGCTTATCTGTTTACATTCCTAAATGGAAGGATATTTATAATTAGAACATTCTCATTATTATGGCAGTTAGATGGAGTATATATATATATATATATATATATATATATATATATAGAGAGAGAGAGAGAGAGAGAGAGAGAGAGAGAGAGAGAGAGAGAGAGAGAGAGTACTGGTTTTTTTTTTTAATGATGAAATTAAAGAGTGAGAGAGGAATGTACTGGCAGAAAAGGAAAGAGAGAAGTGGAATGGGTGCAAATTATCTGCCATGAAAAGAGGCAAGAAAAAGCTTTTACTGCGGAGGGGAAGAGGAGGAGAGGGTGAATGAGTGAACCTTATTCTTATCAGAATTGGCTCAAATAGGAAATAACATACATACTCAATAGGGCATAGAAATCTATCTTATCTTGCAGGAAAATAGTAAGGGTGCACAAGTGATAAAAGAGAGGGCAATTTGGGGGCAGCTAAGTGGTGTAGTGGATAGAGCACTAGCCCGGAAGTCAGGAGAGCCTGAGTTCAAATCTGGTTTCAGACACTTAACACTTCTTAGCTGTGTGACCCTGGGTAAGTCACTTAACCCCAATTGCCTCAGCAGAAAAACAAAACAACAACAAAAAAAGAGAGGGCAATTTGGAAGAGAATATGGCCAATAGCAAAACATTTTTGAGGAGGAGTGAGAAAGAATAAATGGGGGAAATACAATTAACAATAGTAATTATAAAAAATAATTTCAAAGCAAGTTTCTCTGATGGAATGTTATTGTTCTCTGGGAAATGATGAGAAGGACATCCTCAGGGGGAAAAAATACCGTGAAAAGTCCTCCATGAATAAAATAAAATATACTGTATACAAAGTAATAGCAATGTTCTAGGATGCCCAGATGTAAGTTACTTTTTTATTCTCAGTAATACAATCATCCATAACTACTCTGAAGAATTTATGATGAAAAATTCTATTCATATCTAGAGAAGGAGCTCATTGAGTCTGAATACAGATCAAAGCATTCTTTCTCTCTCTCTCTTTATTTTAACTTAATTTTTTCTTGAGGGTTTTTTAGTTTTATTAGAATGGGAGATCTATGTTTTCTTTCATAACAGCTTTTATGGAAATGTTGTACATAACTTCACATGTGGTGTCTTAATTGTGGGTGGGGATAAGGGAGAGAATCTAGAATTCAAATTTCTTAACAAATGAAAAAAATGTTTTCAATATAACTGTGAGAAAAATATTAAAAAAATAAAATGAAATGTGTGGAAAAAATGCAACACAAAAAATAATTACACAAGACTTGGTAGCTACAACATTAAAAGATTGAAAGTCATGGAACATGATATACCGAAAGGAAAGAAGGTTGGACTACAACCAATAATCACTTGTTTAGTAAAATTATCTATAATATATAAAGGGGAAAAAAGTCATTCAATTAAATAGAAGGATTTCAAGTTTTCATAAGGGGAAAACTAGAATTAAGTTTAAAAAATTATCTTCAATATGAAGATTCAAGAGAAGCCTAAAATGCTAAAGAGAGAAAAGAATAACAGAGCTAAACTACTTACATCTTAACTTGAGAATGGCATAAACATAATTAAGATGTGAGAAAGGAATTTACAATGTGAGAAGGAAAGGAGAGGTAATATAGTATAAATTATTTCACATGAAGAGATCTGAAAAACCTATTATAGTGGAGAGAAAGATGGGAGGGAGGGCAATGGACATTGCTTGAACCCTAAACTAATCAGTATTAGATCAAAGAGGGAATAATATGATAAATCAGTAGATTGACAGGAATGGAGGAAGGGGAACTAACAAAAAGGAAAGGAGCTAGTGGATTACTAATCAATGACCATAGGAACCAGTGTTTGATAAATTTAAAGACTCAACATTTTTTGGATAAGAACTCTATTTGACAAAATCTACTGGAAGAACTGGAAAATAATAGGATATCAATTAAATATAGGCCAACATCTCATACCATATATCAAAATAAGATAAAAATAAGTGTATGGCTTGGACATAAACATATTTTAGGATAAATGAGCATATGATCATAAGCAAATTAGAAGAGTAAGGAATACTCTACTTGTCAGATTTATGGGGAAGGGAAAATTCATGATCAAACAAGAAATAGAGAGCATTACAATATGTAAATTCAATAATTTTGATTATTAAATAAAAAAGATTTTGTACAAAGAAAACCAAAGCTATCAAGACCAAACAGAGCAGAAAGCTGGAAAACAATATTTACAGCAAGTTTCTCCAATAAAGGCCTCACTTCTCAAATATATAAAGAACTTAGTCAAATTTCAAAGAATATGTCATTCCTCAACTGATAAATGGTAAAAATATATGAAGAGGCAGTTTTTAGAAGAAGAAATCAAAGCTATCTATATGAATATGAAGTACTCTAAATAACTTGATTAGAAAAAACACAAATTAAAACAACTCTGAGGTAGCATTTCACATCTATCAGAGTGACTAATATGACAAAAAAAGGCAAATGACAAATGTTGGAGTGGATGTGAGAAAATTCATACACTAATGTGCTGTTGGAGTTATGAACTGATCCAAACATTCTGGAGAGTAATTTGAAAGTATATCCAAAATGCAACCAAACTGTGTGCACTTGTTGATCCAATACCACTGCTAGATCTGTATCCAAAGACTGGTGTGTGTGTGTGTGTGTGTGTGTGTGTGTGTGTGTGTGTGTGAGAGAGAGAGAGAGAGAGAGAGAGAGAGAGAGAGAGAGAGAGAGAGGGAGACAGAGAAACAAGGTTTTACATGTGCAAAAGTATTTATAGTAGCCCTTCTTTGTCACAAAATACTGAAAATTAAGGGGAAATACCAACTGGGGATGGCTGAACAAGTTACACTATATGAATGAAATAAAACATTATTGTGCAACAAGATTTCAGAAAAACTTGGAAAGATTTGTAACAGTGATGCAAAGTAAAATGAGCAGATTTTGGAAAACATTGTGTGATGATCAACTATGAATGGTTCAGTCATTTCAATAACACAATGATCCAAGAAAAGTACAAAGAATCACTAAAGATAATGATATCCACATGCAGATAAAGAACAAATGGGCTCAATGCAAAGTGAAGTATTTTTGTTACTTAATTTATTTTTTCTTGTTTTTTCCCCTTTTGATCTGTGATTGATATGGAAATATTTTATATGATAGTGCATGTATAATCTAAATCAAATTGCCTATTATTTTCAGAAGAGTGAAGTGAAAGGAGAAAAATTTGGAACTCAGCATCTTGTCAAAATAAATAGTAAATGCTGTCTTGATGTTTAATTGTCAACAAACAAAAACAAAAGCAATAAACTTTCCTTGCTACTTATTTCATCCTTAACTCTTTGGTTTCTGTTTATATCACTATATAAAAAACATCATTCTTAAATGTTTTACTAAAGTTCCAGTATCTTTATCTTATTTTTGTTCCTTCTTACTATTTTCACTGTATATGTCATGGTTGGTCATTCCATCTGTCATAACACTTTCACATATCCTAACTTCTCTGACATTCTATTAAAACTAATAGGGTGGGGGCGGAGCCAAGATGGCGGAGTGAAAAGTGACTTTCTGACTCTCCTTCAATCTTCTCTCAAATCAACAATAAAATAAGCCTCTGAACTGATCTTCAAGTCAGCGAACTCAGAAATATTTGGGCACTTTTCTGAAGAACTTCATATCAGGTTAGTCTGACTCAGAAAGAGAGATAAATAGACGACTCCTGTGTAGGCCGGAAGTGAGGGTGGGACTCAGCTCAGCTCATCTTGGCAGAAATTCCAAACTCCAAATTCCAAACACCTGGAGTTTATCTAAGGCACTCGGGACACTCTGCCCTGATTGGGGGCAAGTGTTCTGGCAGACTTGCCTTGTTTAAGGAGTAATTCATACTTAGTTCTAGCCCCCACCAGCCCAGCACCTTAAGTTAACTCACCAAAGTACCCCAGGGCAAAGCTTTTCAGCCTCGTTTTTTTTTTTCCCTACCTTAAAGAGATATCCATGCTGTCTAAAAAAAAAAAATGATGAAGAAGCAAAAGAGAGCTCTCACCATAGACAGCTTTTATCAAGGCAAAGAAGCATTGACCCCAGATTCAGAGGTTCCTTTAGACAAAACTACAGAAAAAATTAGCAAGGACCATCACTGGTCCCCTTTTCAAAAGGCCTTTGCATAAAGAACCTCAAAAGAGAGCTGGAGGATAAATGGGAAAATAAACTGAAATCAATGCAAGAAGGATACAATATCTTGCAAGAAGGATATGATGCCCTGCAAAAGAGATATGAAAAAGATACCAATTTATTGAAAAATAAAATTAGTGAAGTGGAAAAAAAGTGCAATGAACAAATTGGCCAGTTACAAAAGGAGCTTAAAAAGGTAACTGAAGAAAACAACACTTTAAAAATAAGAATTGAACAAATGCAAGTAAATGACTCAATAAGACTTCAAGAATCAGTCAAACAAAAACAAAAAAATGAAAAATTAGAAGAAAATATGAAATATCTCCTAGGAAAAACAACTGACTTGGAAAATAGATCTAGGAGAGACAATCTAAGGATTATTGGACTTCCTGAAAGCCATGATGAAAAAAAGAATCTAAACACTATCTTCCAGGAAATCCTGAAAGAAAACTACCCTGAGATTATAGAATCAAAGGGCAAAATCACCATTGAAAGAATTCACCGATCACCTCCTGAAAGAGACCCCAAAATTAAGACCCCAAGGAATATCATGGCTAAATTTCAGGACTATTGCACCAAGGAACAGATTCTGCTAGCAGATAGAAAGAAACAATTCAAATACCGAGGATCAATAATTAGAATCACACAGGATCTGTCAGCCTCCACACTGAAGGATCACAGGGCCTGGAACCAGATATTCCGAAGGGCAAAGGAACTTGGATTACAACCAAGAATAACCTACCCAGCTAGAATGAACATTATACTCCAGGGAAGAAGATGGTCATTCAATGATATAGGTGAATTTCACCTATTTCTAATGAAAAGACCAGATCTGAACAAAAAATTTGACACCCAAACACAGAACTCAAGAGAAGCATAAAAATGTAAAAAGGAAAGGACTCTTGAGAACTTTATTTTTACTAGGGGGATACTTAAAGTTTGGGGGTATAATTAACTATTACTTTGATATTGATATTTTTGATATCATTACTTTTGATATTGATATTACTTTGATAATATGAAAAAGAGAACTAGAGGGGAAAAGGTTGTCATACTGGGAAAAAGAGGGAAAAAGTGGTAAAATAAGATTAAAAAAAAGGAGGTAAAAACATGGTAAAATCATCTAAGAGGCAAAGAAAACCTATTATAATTGAGAGAAAGAGGGGAAAGAGATGAGCACTGTGTAAATCTTACTCTCATCAGGTTGGGCTCTAAAAGTGTATATCAGACATTTGATTTCACATAGAAACTTGTCTGTTGCTAGAGGGAAGTGGGAGGGAAAGGAGGAAAAGTAAGGGACAAACTAATAGAAGGGGAAATAGAAGAATCAGGGGAAAGGAGTAAAAACAGGGGGAGGGGATCTAAAGGGTGGAGTATTGTTTGGGGGAGGGGGTCATCAAAAGCAAAGTACTGAGGAAGGGGGAAGGGAGAAAGGGGAAAGGAAAGGGGAAAACATAACTTGGGTAAATAAGATGGCAGGAAATAAAGAATTAGTTATTCTAACTGTGAATGTGAATGGGATGAACTCTCCCATAGAGCGGAAGTGGACAGCAGACTGGATTAAAAACCAGAATCCCACATATGTTGTCTACAAGAAACACATCTAAAACATAGTGACACATATAGGATAAAGATAAATGGCTGGAGCAGAAAATATTATGCTTCAGGTGAACAAAAAAAAGCAGGGGTAGCAATCCTTATCTCAGATCAAGTAAAAGCCAAGATAGATCTAATCAAAAGAGATAAGGAAGGAAACTATATTCTATTAAAGGGTACCATAGATAATATAGCAATATCTATACTAAATATATATGCACCAAGTGCAATAGCACACAAATTCCTAGGGGAGAAATTAAGAGAGATGCGAGAAGAAATAGACAGCCAAACGATACTAGAGGGGGATCTCAACCTTGCTCTCTCAGAATTAGATAAATCAAACTACAAAATAAATAAGAAAGAAACTAGGGAGATAAACCAATTGTTAGAAAAGTTACGTATGATAGATCTATGGAGAAAGTTGAATGGAGACAGTAAGGAGTTTACTTTTTTCTCAGCAGTCCATGGAACCTATACAAAAATTGACCATGTGTTAGGACATAAAAACCTCAAAATGAAATGCAGAAAGGCAGAAATAGTAAATGCATCCTTTTCAGATCATGATGCAATGAAAATCACATGCAATATAAGGCCAGGAGAAAATAAATCAAAAGTTAATTGGAAATTAAATAATCTAATCCTGAAGAATGAATGGGTGAAAGAGCAAATCATAGACACAATCAATAATTTCATGCAGGAGAATGAAAATAAGGAGACAACATACCAAAATTTGTGGGATATGGCCAAAGCGGTTATAAGGGGCAATTTTATATCTCTAGATGCTTACTTGCATAAAATAGAGAAAGAAAAGATCAACAAATTGGGCTTATTATTAAAAAAACTAGAAAAAGAACAAATTAAAAACCCTCAATTAAATACCAAATTGGAAATTCTAAAAGTAAAAGGAGAAATTAATAAAATTGAAAATAAGAAAACTATTGAGTTAATAAATAAAACTAAGAGTTGGTTCTCTGAAAAAACTAACAAAATAGATAAGCCTTTAGTTAATTTGATAAGAAAAAGGAAAGAGGAAAATCAAATTGTTAGTCTCAAGAATGATAAGGGAGAACTTTCCTCCAATGAAGAGGAAATTAGAGCAATAATTAGGAGTTACTTTGCCCAACTTTATGCCAGTAAGTTTGATAATCTAACTGAAATGGAGGAATATCTACAAAAATATAGATTGCCCAGGTTAACAGAAGAGGATATAAATTATTTATATACCCCAATATTAGAAAAAAAAATAGAACAAGCTATTAACCAACTTCCTAAGAAAAAATCTCCAGGGCCAGATGGATTTACATGTGAATTCTACCAAACATTCAAAGAACAATTAATTCCAATACTACACAAATTATTTGAGAAAATAGGGACAGAAGGTATACTGCCAGAATCCTTCTATGCGACCGATATGGTGCTGATAGCTAAACCAGGTAGGGTGAAAACAGAGAAAGAAAACTATAGACCAATTTCCCTGATGAATATTGATGCAAAATTTTTAAATAAGATATTAGCAATGAGATTACAGAAAGTCATCCCCAGAATAGTACACTATGACCAAGTAGGATTTATACCAGGGATGCAGGGCTGGTTCAATATCAGGAAAACTATCAGCATAATTAATTATATTAATAACCAAACTAACAAAAACCATATGATTATCTCCATAGATGCAGAAAAAGCCTTTGATAAAATCCAACACCCTTTCCTATTAAAAACACTAGAGAGTATAGGAATAAATGGGCTTGTCCTTAAAATGATCAGTAGCATCTATTTAAAACCATCAGCAAGCATCATATGTAATGGAGACAAATTAAACCATTCCCAATAAGATCAGGAGTGAAACAAGGCTGCCCACTGTCACCATTACTATTTAATATTGTATTAGAAATGTTAGCTTTAGCAATAAGAGAAGAAAAAGAGATAAAAGGAATCAGAGTAGGTAATGAAGAAACCAAATTATCACTCTTTGCAGATGACATGATGGTATACTTAGAGAACCCTAGAGACTCAACTAAAAAACTACTAGAAACAATTCACAACTTTAGCAAAGTGGCATGATTCAAAATTAATCCAAATAAATCATCAGCATTTTTATATATTACCAACAAAGTTCAGCAGCAAGAAATACAAAAAGAAATTCCATTCCAAATAGCAGATGATAGGATAAAATATTTGGGAATCTATCTGCCAAGGAGAAGTCAGAAACTATATGAACTAAATTACAAAACACTTTCCACACAAATAAAATCAGACCTAATCAATTGGAAAAATATTAAGTGCTCATGGGTAGGCAGAGCGAACATAATAAAAATGACAATACTACCCAAACTAATCTACTTATTTAGTGCCATACCAATCAAACTCCCAAGAAATTATTTTACAGATCTAGAAAAAATAGTAGCAAAGTTCATTTGGAAGAACAAAAGGTCAAGGATTTCAAGGGGATTAATGAAAAAAAAGGCAGATGAAGGTGGCCTTGCTGTACCAGATCTAAAACTATATTATAAAGCAGCGGTCATCAAAACTG